>CM035420.1:165552427-165572427 GCA_020310875.1 Ceratopteris richardii | reverse complement strand
GAGCCCTCAACTAAGCCCTGGAACCTAATTTTTAACTAGGCGGGACACTAGGTTAGGACAGGGCCCAAACCACTCAAAAGACTATAAAAAGAGCTAGAGAGCTCATATTTTGGGTTAGCTGGTTAGAGATTTGAGCTCTTGTAATAGATTTATTTTGCAATCGAAGTCTTTCCACTGTTCCACTCTTTGCTCTTACATTGTGTGCGTGTGTGTTTATGTGTGTGGATGCTTGTGTCATCACTTGCTCATGGTTTTCATACGAGTCCTCATGTCTCCATGGGTTGATATTTATAAGGTGAATCTCCTTATATTGGTTCTTATCATTGTGTTTGAGTGACACCAAATTCGGTCCCATTGCTGTGGAGACAGCTTGGAGGACAAGCGTGACGGTAAGACGTAGAGTAGCAATGGTGCAAGGTAAAAAAGTAACTATTTTTAATTCAGTTTCTGAGTTTGTCTTCATCTTCATCATCATCATCAGCAACATCTCGTCCCATCTTCACCTTCTCATATTTTTCCACTTTTTTGACAACACGTTCCCTAGTTCACCTCTTTTTCTTCATTCTTGGATGTGCAAGGAGTTCAGAGAGAGCTTAGAGTGGAAGCATGGATGAAATAGAGAGGTTCATGCCACTAAAACATATAGAATCCAAGTGACAGTATTGTAGAGTGAGAAGACTTGCTTCTGGTATCACGAGTGGAGTATCGTGGATTTGGAGAGTGTTCTTGCATCTACATGCACATAGGACTGACAAGGAGAACCTAAGCTACACATATTTGCAAAAATTTTTGAATTTGGACTTCAAAAACTCCAAGTATCGTGTTCGGTTGAGTTAAGGTATCGCGATACTAGAACTCTCGTGTATCGTGATACTTGTCGAGTATCGTGTATCATCTCCTCGTGTATTGTGATACCTCTTGTGTATCGTGTATCATTGGGTTGAGGATCATGTATCGTGTATCACCTAAGTGTGTATCACGATACTTCCCAAGTATCGTGTATCGTGAAGGTTGGTATCATGTATCACGATAGCTCAAGTATCGAGTATTGTGAAGACCAAGTATCACCAACCTTAAGCATTGTGTATCATGTATTGTTGCCCACTAAGTATCATGTATCGTGAAGAGCCACATCATGTATCGCGATACTGCACCAGTATCATCTATCATCGGGTTGTGTATAGTGATACCTCTCAAATATCGTGTATCGTCCAAAGACAAGTATTGTGTATCGTGGAATTCCTAGTATCGTGTATCGTTTAGTTCAAATATCGTGTATCCTGGTAAGGCAAGTATCATGTATTGTCTGCTCCTAAGTATCGCTGATACCTCATAAGTACCGTGTATCGCCTATTCTGAAGCTATCCTAGAGAGGTCATGTTTCCCTGTTTTAACCCCTAGAACCCTGAACCTTGAACTCTCATAACCCTAAACTTGAACCTTAGGTGGGACTAGGAAGCAAGGGGTTCCAAAGGATTTTGAGCAATACAAAGAAAAATTTTGGATTTGTAGACAAGGCTTATGAACCTGAGATCAAGTAGACACGTAGGAAAATAAAGTATCAAATCATCTAAGGCTTGTGTCAACCATACAACCAAGTCGTGGGCTCATAACTCAATGGTTATCACTACGTGCTGAGTTCATAGACAAGTGGGTCAGAAATGTCTTTTAACCTAGAGAGACTCATGGTTTTGGAAGACATGAATAGTTCAGTACCTATGGAAGGTTTTATGTCTACAGTGGAAGGGGAATATCGGATGTCTCTTCAATATGTATCCACTAACTTGCAAGGATACCCATCTACCTCGATTGTCTAATAGGTAAGTAGCAAGAATGATAAACATTACAAAATTAGAAATAGTCCCAAGATCAACTGTCAAGTACGAAGGTGGAGTTTACGCGGAAAAGGAACTTTTGGGAGAACCAATAGGGGAGATACGGTGACTACCCCTAGGGGAATGTCAATAATGACTCAAGTATTGCGAGGAGACATGATACTCCAAGATGACTATCTAATGGAGGTATACTTGTTACATGGATCATACCTACTCCTACAAACTGATTCATTGACACAAGGAGAAGGCATCAGCCCAACAACTATATACGAGTTAAGGGATCCGGAAAATCCATCTAGAGTTACATACCTAGAACAAAATCAAAGGAGATATTCATCTATATATAAAGTAGATAGGTCTAGATTAAAGTACATGGGTCTGCCTATATTCCCTCCTCAAGATCAGGAAACTACCTCACAAAACCCATTCCAAACGTAGCAAAGAATGAAAAATGTGATGTTAGGACAAACAAGCCAATGTAGTATACCCAATAGACCATAGGTGCAATTCACCATGCTAGGAATCGACCCCCACAACCAAACTAGCCAGGGAATGGGAAATATGAATAGAACCAGCTTTAGAGCAGAACCACCTCAAGGTGTAGGAGCTAGAATACACCCACTAAAACCTGCTATTCCCATCACAATTCGATCCCCATAGCCAGGAAAAAGAGTGAGACCAATCCAATTGGTCAAATGTATGCAAATCATTACGATGGCACAGGAGAGCGCTATGACCACATTGCAGAATACAAGCAGGTGTTGCGAGTGGAGCAAGTGGATGAATTTTTCGTACAATATGAATCCTTTGGGATAACCCTCACGGGAATAGCCTTAACTTGGTTTCAATCCTTGGATTCAAATTACTTTGGCTATATCAAACAATTCTTCCAAGAATTTATTGGGGAATTCACTAAGCAAGGGATTAAGCACAATTCTTCATCCTTAATACATAGTTTCAAACAAGCTCCTAATGAGATAGTAAATAATGCAACACGAAGATTTAATCAATACGTAGTCTGATGCCCTGTGACAGAGAGACCTTCTCAGTAAAGAATGATATCCCTATTTTTAGAAGGTCTAACCAACAGAACATTGAGAATCTTAGTATACATAAAACGGTTGCAAACTCTGAGTGAGTGTCTTCAAGAGTGCATAGATTTGGAAGAAACATTAGCTAAGGATCTCAAAACCACACAAGATCCTACCAAATCATAGGATACAAGGAGCAATGAGACTTCTAGTTTGAGTAACGTGGAGGAAGTGGCAGACTTAGTGGCCAAGAAATTAGGAGTACAAGGACAAAGGAACTACCAGAACTCCTCCTTGAGAGTGCCAATGTTAGGAAGTTGCACACTTTGCAGTGGAGATCACCCATCTCATTTTTTGCACCAGAGAAGCATTAGGGTTATCACAACCTTACCCTTATGATAGACAACCAACTCAAGAGCCTAGCATTTACTCTTATAGTGAGCAGAAGTACACCAACTACAACACCGAAAACTATCCAAGGAATAGATAGCCATGACTGTTTGTACCACCCCAATGTAGACCATATTGGTACCCTCCTAGAGAACAAGGTAGAGAAGTTCCTAGGTATAACTCATGTCCAAGACCACGAGGAGCAATTAGACCGTATGAACATGAAGGATATGGCCAACCTCAACCTGTATTAGGACAACAACCACCCCACACCACCCACAGAATGTAGTTCCAGTAAGGTACACCCAACTGGAAGAGAACCTAGAAAAAGCCCTAGTACTAGTGAAACCTTTTATCAATTCTGAAACATCAAATCACAATTTTGATCAGACCCAACGAGAGTCTCACTATTATGAGGCAAGCCCGATGGAATATGACCAGAGCTACATGAAGCAATACTATGATTATGAGGGACATGCAAACTCTTATGGACCAGAATATGCTAATCTCATGTATACGAGTCCTCACACTAGGCCCCAAGTGAAACAAACGAGACCACAAGCCCCTAGAGGACCATGTTTTTGATATCAGGGCAACCATGCCATTTGCGAATGTCACCACCCACCAGCTCCAGGACAAGGGCAAAAGATCACAAGACAAGGCTTTTTTCTTGAGTGTGGCAAAGAACAGCTCCTAAGAGATTGTCCCGCACATCCCTGTAGTGCATCAAAGGTTACACCCATTAATGTAGTAGGCTTAGTAGGGGATTCAAGTTCTAGTGGTGATAATGTGGCTCCTATACAAGCAATTACGAGGACACAAGCCTTACAACAAGCTAAACCAGCTGAGCAATCAGAGTCAAGTGAGTCAAGAGAGCCTAGTAAGAGAAAAACAAGAACATGGAAGGATGCTAGGGAGAAGGCCAATCGTAAGTGTACCAAAAAGTTATCCAAACTAGAAGAAAGCCTGAAAGAAGCAAAAACAAAAATAGAAGAAATTGCCTCTCAAAACCCCTTGCATGTCAAAACTCCATCCACACCACCTCATCCCACCCCACCAACCATTGTAAATAGACCACAACTAGGGTTTGTTCTTGCAGATCCAACCCCGGAAGACTTGGACATGATGTTAAAGACATACCGGGCTCGACTTCAAGAAGGACCAACACCTGCAAACCTAGACAAGAGCTACCCTAGAGCAGATTTAGAGATTGAACGAACAAAAATGTGCATAAAAATGGTGGAACTAGCTCAAGCTATGTTTGAGGCCAATCAATTGTTCAATCAAACAAATTCTATTACACCATGTTTGCACTTCTAGGGCTTGCTAGATAGATTAGAGCAGTTGGTAAATAAACCGCAAGTTTCTTTACCTCCACAGGCTCAACCAACTCTTGAAAGAGAAAACTCACCACCAAAGAAAGTCTATGTTCTTGACTCCATAGATGATGGAGAACCTCTTTCAATTCAATAGCACACTCAAATGTTCTTGCGGGAAATACAAGAAGAGAAATGGGCCAATGAGAAGGATGTTCCCCCTCCTATTCTTGAGATTGATGACCTTCACGATCAATTTCCACAAGACATTCCATCTATTTATTGAGACCAAGTAGAGAAACAAGGAGAAGAAAGGTTAATTTTTTAATCCAATTCTTTACAAGAGTTGCCACAATTCATAGGTTCATGGGAATCTGAATCTCTCCAAATCAGAGCTCTCACAATATTGATAAAAAATGAAGACTCGATGGTTCCAAGAAACATCGAAGTCGTGAAGAACACTAAAGGTTCAGTGTCATCTCACTTTAGAAGAGCTGCTCAAAGTAAAACCTGAGTTATGGAATCATGTGGCAAATCAAGTTCCAAAACTTGATTCCAAGATCTCAAAAGCAGGATCTAAGCAAAAAATTCCAAGGATACCTCTAAAAAAAAAATAGGGGACATGAACGAAGGCAAAGAAGGTAATACTTATCTCCCGATCACCTACCAAGGTTAAACAACTAAAGCGATCGTAGATTCAGGTGTTGGTGCTACTATTGTGACCACCTCTTTGTGGAAGCAATGGGGTAAACCCCCATTAAGACCAACTAGAATGAAGCTTCAAATGGCTGATGTCCATGTTGAAAAACCTCTAGGATTGTTACAAGGGATAACTCTAACCACTTGTGGTGTAGAGTTTGAGCACACGTTTGCTATATGTGACTTTGGTAAAACTAATGCCTATGAAATGATCTTATGAAGACCCTTCCTACGACAACTGCAAATCGTACAAGATTGGGGAACCAACTCCTTGTACTTGCAGCACTTGGGGGTAACAACCAAGGTGAATTTGAAGAATTACACCTTCAGAGATGTACCACCCCTACAGTAGAATCCTATCCACAAGGCACAAGAAGATTCAATCTCTATGCATTCGAAAAGTTCAGTTGACCCATCGTGGATGCATGAAGATACTCACTTGTGGATGTGCAAGGTTGCAAAGGAAGAGGAGAAACACCTAAAAGCAAGAGAAGAAGGAAGTTTTCAAGGAGATAGACCAGTTAGAGACCTAGCCTATACACCGATGATCTTTCCAAATGAGGAATTTGAGCCTCATGGTTGTGTAGAAATCTTAGCCACCATGGACATTGCTGTCAATGGTGATCTAGAGTCCATTGTGATGGATAGTTGCTTTATTTCAGAGGAGCACTATCTAGAAGACATAGGAGTACGTGCCCAAAAAAGAGAAGCTCTCACAAGCATCAAAACTGTAAACTCAAAGGATGGAAGTGAGGGTAGAAAAGAAAAGTATTGAAACGAGAGGAGGAGGAATCGTTGTTTGAAGTACCAGAGAATTTCAAGAAATATGATGTTGAAGACCGGAAAATTTTGGTACGAATGCCTAAGAGAGAGGCCATTATAGGAGAAGCATATGATAACAAAGAAAAGACCAAAAAAATTGTTGTAACCATTGGAGGAAACAAAGAGCGATGTACATACATAGGAGAAGACCTAAGTGCCGAAGAGGAAATAGAGCTTGTAGCCTTATTAAGGGAATATAGGGATGTGTTTGTGTGGAACTATAGAGACTTGAAGGGAGTAGATCCAAAAATATGCTCTCGTACGATTTCCATGATGGTTGATGCCAAGCCCACCAAACATAAGCCCTAAACATATAATGACACTTATGCAGCCAAAATAAAAGAAGAAATTGATAGACTGATTGAAGCTTGATTTATCTATGAGATTGAGCATACTAAATGGGTATCCCTCATTGTAGTGGTGCCCAAGAAGAACGAGAAGTTGCATGTATGTATTAACCTTAAAAAACTTAATGCCGCCATGATAAGAGATAGTTATTCGATTCCAATCACAGAACATTTATTGGATTGTGTTGCAGGCAACGAATTTTATAGCTTCCTTGATGGATTTTCAGGCTACAACCAAGTAGCCATCGCCCCAAAAGATGAACACAAAACGGCCTTTGCCATAGAGTGGGGAATCTTTACATTTCGGGTGATGCCATTTGGGCTCACCAATGCACCTACAACATTCCAAAGGCTCATGTGTCATGTCTTCAAAGAGTTCTTGCAAAAGAACTTAGAAGTATATGTGGATGATTTATGTGCTCACTCCCAAGAAAGAAGATATCACATCCCTGAGCTACGAAAGATCTTCAACAAGTGTAGAGAATATCAAGTTTGTCTGAACCCAGAGAAGTGTGTGTTCATGGTATGTCAAGGTAAAATCTTAGGTCATATTGTTTCTAAGAACAAAATATCAATAGATGAGGATAAAGTAAAAGCCATAGTAGAATTTTCAAGGCCAAGGTATGTTAAAGAGGTACAAGCCTTTATGGGCCATTGTGGATATTATCGTAGGTTTATTCACATGTATTCAATTATAGCTAAGACTCTTTATGCCTTGTTGGCAAATTTTGAATGGAATGATGAATACAAAAATTCCTTCAATCAACTGAAGAGACGTTTGTGCACAACACCAATATTGACCACTCCTAATTGGAACAAACCATTCCATGTCCATGTAGATGCATCCAATCATGCAATAGGTTGTGTGCTAGCACAACCCATAGGTGAAGGCAATCTAGATTTGCCTATAGCATATGCAAGCAGACAACTAAATGCAGCAAGACAAAAGTATACAACAACTGAGAGAGAAGGCTTAGGCATGGTATATGCCATAAAGAAGATTAGACACTACTTATTGGCCAACAGGTTCAAGTTTTTCACTGATCATCAAGCTTTATTATACTTGTCAATAAACCTTGCAATACAGACGCTTAGTAAGATGGTTCCTCTTGCTAATGGAATATGACTTTGAAGTTGTTGTCAAGCAAGGTAGGACCCACCTCAGAGCGGATCACCTTTTTTGCATCACTTCAGGAGAATCATTGTAAGGAGTGTCTGATGAATTGCGCGACGCTTATCTGTTCAATCTAGAAGTTGTTCCTAAATGGGCAAATAAGTTGGTACCTATCCTAACCTTTGGACCTGCAAATAAGAATGTGAAGATGAACAAGGATGAAATTGTAAGATAAAAAAACTATCAAATATTGGCAGGAAGCATGTATAAACAAGATACAAAATGTGTTCTAGCTTGTTGTGTTGAGGATAATGAACATAGTAGTTGGTTGCAACAAGCCCATGAAGGATTGCTAGGGAATTACTATTCTAAACAATGAACATTGCAAAATCTAAAACGTTTAGGAGTATAGCATTCTACCCTTTATCATGTGTCATTAATTCTAGATTGGAGCACTCCATTGGTAGAATTTATGCAAACGAGAACACTACCCAGCGAGGCAAGTCTAGCAAGAAAAGGAAGCATGGAACAAGAGGCTCTAGACTATGCCTTAGTAGGAGACAACCTATACCAAAGAGGCAAAGATAATTACCTAAGATTGTGCATTCACGAATCTGACTATTTGAAAATCTTAGAAACTACATACAACAGTGCCGTCGGTGAACATTTGGGCTTGATCGAGTAGTCGAGACCATTCTATTCTCAGGCTTTGGTGCCCAATCTTCATATGGATGCACATACCTATGTGAAGAAATGTGATGCATGCCAACATGCACAATATCCGATAAGGAAAGATGAGATTTCTTTGAGGCCAATGATGGGAGGACGTGCATTCTCAAAGTGGGGTATCGACTTTGCAGGTCCTATTAACCCCCTAGCTAGAAACTCCCATGCAGAGTACATTATTGTAGCCACAGATTACCTTACCAAGTGGGTAGAAGTCAAAGCCACAACAAAATATGATGCTCAAACAATGGCAAAGTTCTTATTTGAGAACATGTTCATGAGATATGGACTACCAATAGAGTTAGTAAGTTATAGAGGTACACACTTCTTAAATGAAGTCATTGAAAATCTCCTCCAAGAGTTCTTGGTGATACATAAGAAGTCTGCCCCCTATCATCCACAAGCTAACGGACAAGCCGAAAGCACAAACAAGATCCTATGTAATGTATTGACAAAATTGGTAAATAATAAATGCTTTGATTGGGATAAACAACTTCATCATGCAATTTGGGCTTATCGAGTTGCCTACAAAACCGTACTCAATGCCACCCCATTTCAGATGGTTTTTGGATAGAATGTTGTGATTCCATTAGACTTCCTAATCCTAGCCTTAAAAGTCGCACAAGAACACGAGTGGAATGGACATGATTTGTCCTCTAGGATCTTTGATCTCAAATGCTTAGGTGAGACAAGGCTACGTGCGACAATAGGTGTCTACGCTGTAAAGAACAACATAAGGCATACTTTGATGCACATATCAAAGATAACGGATTGAAAGAAGGAGATTTAGTGCTGGTCTATACATTAAAGCAACATGCCCGTAAATTGGAAAAAAGAGGATATGGACCCATGATCATTAAAAGAATTTCCACTAGCGGTGATGTTCAATTGGTCACCCTAGAAGGCGACATCTTGCCAAGCTATATTCATGGTTGTCGAGTCAAGCTATATCAAGAACCTCTTATAGAGGATATGTTAATGAGACTCAATGCTGCTAAAAAGCAAAAAGAAGAAGAGTTAAGGGTTAGAGAAGAGGCATAGGCAGAGGCTAGAGAATGCATTATGAGAAATAGGTTAAGGCGCCTAGGCCTAGATGTCAATCATGAGGACCCAAGATACCACAGGGCCATGTGTCAAACATCAAGTGCAATTGCTTCTCGAATAATTGACCGACATCCCTTTGTGACCATAGCGGTAGGAAAAGGGAAGAATGTAAGGACTGTGAGAAGCATTGATTGACTCAGGTGCAGCAATGAGTGTGGCTAGACTTTCCTACTGCCAAGATCTAAAATTGAACATCAATTCCATTGAAGCCTATCTCATAGGATTGAGAGGTGTGGAAACCCCCTGTTTGGGTGAGGTAGAGCTTCCCATCTATCTTCAAGATGTTCCAATGAGAGTCAAAATGCTAGTGTGTGAAGATGAGGACCTTACGGAACCACTTGTCTTGGGTCAAGACTGGATCTATGACCATGTAGTCAATCTAAACCTTAAAAGACAACTTCTTCAAGTTTGGGTACATGAACAATGCATCACATTAGAATTAGAGAATTGCATGAGCACAAATCCAAGTAGCACGCATTCTCTTAGTTCCTCAAGGCCCAATCCAAGCAAAGAAGATGTTGTATGTGTCAGAAAAGCTATGATCCAGAAAAAGTCAATCATGAAAGAATGGCCTCAAAGGAGAGAGGACCCCCCTTCTTTTTCAAGGACTACTGGAGCCACAACAATTCAACCAAAGAGACAAGTAAAACAGTACACGAGCATTGTTACATCAAATAGACAAACAAAGTGCAAGAAGAAAGAAGCTCAAGGCATGCATAAGATTTGGGTACAAAAAGGAGAGTAACCACCAGCTTTACCACAACCATTCCCATCGAAGCAAGCCAACCATGCTTAAGGAAGCTCCAAGACACGAGGACAAGCTCAATCCCAAGGTCTTTGACCAATTTGGGCACCGAAGCAATCGATGAAGGCCGACCACAATAATGTACAAATTTGGGTGCCTAAGAAATTAATTGCAGCTCAACAAGGACAATTACACATGTGGGTACCCAAGGCACAGTTCTTACATGCACAAAAACCATTGATCTCCCTCATAAGAAAAGGCTCAACAAAGAAGCCTAGGAGAATCAAGGATTAGAACCAAGCACAAAGATCAAAAGAAGATCCACCCATCTCTTTGGCAATAGTAAGAAGACAATCATCAAGGGTATGGGTTTGGAAGCCAAAAGCACCAGTGACCCCAATAGAACCAAAGATCCAACCACAAGGGATCCAAAATGAAAGAAATCATCCAAAGATGAAGAAGCCAGAGGTGATCTCCATAGGGCCAAATACTATTCTAAAATGGATCCCTATAAGGAGGATTCTATCATTTCAAGATCCAATTGTCACCTCCAAACAAAGGCTACATCAACATCTGCAAACACTTTGAAAGCCTCGACGTGCAACAACCATGTGCCTTTGGCATAACCTTGTCTTTTGCACCATTCAAGTCATGCATTTCTAGAGTATGCATTAATATAGGGCCACATTACACGGCCGTGCATAAACACAATTGAGAATCTGAGGCACATGAGACACACTTGACATATATAAAATAGTTTATTGCTACTAACCATTGTCTTCTTGTTGGTGACATTGTTCAAAAAAGAAAAGAGAGATAAAGAAACAGGACCATGCACTCCAAGAATCTCATCAGTGAACCATGAACAAGGACATCCATCAACAATGGAAGATGACCCAATGGTTAACCACCATGATGGGCATACAACACGAAGAGACAAACATCGACCAACCTTTCACCATGGTAAGCATTTTGGCAACATTGATCGAAAGCTTGAGTAGACCACTAGATTGAAAGAAGCAAGAGCATTGCATAATCCAAAAGCCATTTTTGTATATACATATGTACCCCAAGGTGTTACAAATGCGGTTTTTGCTCGATCTTTTGGATGGATGAACACTTGGTTGTATCCGCTAAATCTATCCATGAAACTATATAAGACATGACCAACCATATCTTCCAAAACTTTTTTTGCAAATGGGGTTGGAAACCCATCTAGAATTGTCACTTTGTTGAGAGCCCTAAAATCAACACAAACACAAATCTTGTTGGATTGCTTATTTTGGACTATTACCATTGATGATAACCATTCTGAATGCTCCATTGGGACAATGATCCTTGCTTTTTCTAGCTTTTCTATTTCCCTTTTGACCACTTCTGCATACTTTGGATTAAGACAATTAAATCCTTACTCTTATTGGTTTAGCATCATTAATCAATGGAATATAATGCTCTCCAAGATGGACAAGAATTCATTCTAAGTCATGGTAACTCCATGCACACATCTTTGAAATTTTTGCATGAAAGCAGTTACCCAATGTAATAATGAAGGGTGATCCCAAATTCGTGTTGCTAGCAAAATTGGTTGAGAATGTTCCTCATTACCAAGGTTGACTTGCCTTACAGGTTCAGATACCATGGTTGATTCTTCGTTTTGGTCCTTGAAAATGCATTGTAGATAGGCTGGAGATTCCTCTATGTTGACCTTTGATTCCTTTTCTCGCATCCATAAAGGTGAAAGTTCTTTTTTCCACTGTATGTCAGATGGTATATGTAATTCGTTTACTGTTGTGCTTTTTTCTTTTCCTTTCACAAGTTGGGCTGAATCTTTCAAAGCTACTTTCTTTCCCCTATGAAAGTCCATGATTGTTTCTCCAAGCCCAATAGTTTCTACCTGTTCACACTCCTCTTCACAAATAGATACACCATAACACTAATAGGATGAACATGTAGCTTTTATCCATTCCAAAAGATCTTGGTCATTATTTATTTCAATTTCATTACATGCTTCCAAAACAGGAGTGTGTTGTTCTTCAAGAATATTGAAAGAATGAGCATTACCTCCATGAGATCCTTTTTTATCTAAATGTAATTGCTTTTGTACTTATCATGGTAGGTTAACTAGAATGGTATCATTTCCCCAATCGTGCATGGCTTGGATGTTCCTTAGCCATGGCCTCCCTATGAGTAAAGGAAAGCCTCCGTTGATCTGCGGTAGGTTTTAGCACCACAAAATCTAAAGAGAAGGTCATACCGTCCATCTCTATAGGTACCTTTTCTACAATACCAAGAGGTTTAACTCGAGTTTGGTCAGCCAAGGTAATTGTGAACTTTGCTTCTCCTAAAAGATGGAGTCTGAGTAATTTAAGGGTAAAATATGGCATGAGATTTATGCTTGAACCTCCTTCGGTTATTACTCCATTTATATTCCTTCCATATATAGTGATTGATAGACATGGACTCCTGAAGTCAGTTAGAGATTTTGTTGATACCTTTGTGAAATTATTTAAAATTGAAGCTTTCATCGGATTTGTTGGAGTGTACCCACAACTTATTGCAAGCATTGTTGGACGTGACAATGTCTCTATGATCCCTATGAATTCACTTATAATCTTTCATCCAATCTTAATAGATCATACAATGATACCTACTAGAAGGCGTTCTTTAGTATTTCCTCAGTTTTGATGATGGATGGTATTGTCAAAGGTAGAGGAGGTTCATTAGTTGAATGTAGTTCCTTCATTTTTCTTCAAAAGCTTGGTCTATTTCCTTCAAAACTTCAAAATTTTTTGTATTTGAGTCTTTTTCTTATAAGATCCTTGCCTTTGCTTTCTTTCTCTTAGCTCTAGTATGCACTTCTAGTTCTTGATCCATTCCTTGTAATGCAACCAATTTGGCTTATGGATTTAGGCCGAAAGATGGGTTGGTATTGAGTTCTTGATTTTCTTCTTCTCTCTGTTGCAAAACATGTTTAAATTTTTGGAGCATAGCTTGGGGTTTCCTTTTCTGGACCAGAGTTGTGTAGGGAAACACCTCCATGAAGTTGACTAGGATCTGCCTAAATTGGGCTAATCTGGGGAAATGGGTCGACTTTAAAAAGTCATCCATTTTCTTGAATTGGGTTAATCTAGGAAAATAAGTCCACTTCAAAAAGTCATCCATTTTGGCACTTTTCATCAACTTCATTAAGTGGAACATTTTAAAAAAATTGGGCAACTTCAAGTTGACCATTTTTAAAAAATTGACCAACTTTATAAACATGGCCAATTTTAAAAAATTGGTAAGCTCTTTTATTCACTTTCCCATTTTTCCAGACGACTTCATTCACTTGACCATTTAAAAAAAATGGATCACTTATATTAAGTTGACCATTTTTAAAAAATGGTTCAACTCCATTAGATGGGTAAAATCATTTGAATTGTCGAGGAGCTTTAGCTTGGTAACATCATCCAAATTGCCAAGAAGCATCTTAGATACTCAGATCATTTGTTAAGCTAGCAAGAAAGTGAACATGAGAAGATTGCATAGAACCTGGACTATTATGAGTATTGCTCTTTTCTCTCTCACTTGAATGGATTGTTTGTTTGCTTCCCCTTATTGAGAGAGATAACATTGACTTGATAGGATTTTCCTTGAAAGTGCCCTTATTTTCCACATATTCAACACATTATCGGACGATATGGTCTTCTAAATGGAGGTTTAAAGAGTTTATCTGAGTAGTGCTATACATGCTTTCCACTTGAAATCTTGGATTTGGTAATAGGGGCTGATTTACAGGTATGCTTGGTGATGCCCAATTCGCTTGCATACCTTTGAGAAAATAGCAATCCCTTGCTTCATGATTTGGTTTTCCACAAAATTGACACACCAACCTCTTTGGATAATCTTGAGAAGAATGTCCTATTTTTTTGCATATGTGCACCAAATAGATGTTTTTACCTCTTTTTGTGTTCTAAGCTCCTCTAATTCTTGTCATTGTAGAGCTAGAGCTTCATCTCTCCCTTGCCAAGCAACCTTTTCCTCTTGCAAGGCTTTTTGTAACTTCAAGGCTTCTAACTCTCTTCTTAATTGTGTAAGAGGATCATATGTGAATTCATCCGTACCTTCATGTTCTTTGAATTGGAGTCTTGTTGCTTTGATCCTTGAGGCTGTAGCTTCAAAATCTTCCAACAATGCATTAGCTTGTAGTAATTCTCTAAGCTTTTCTTGAGAAGATTTTGGTTGAGCCTTTGTGTTAGATGTCTGCAGAAGCACGCGAACAACTCAAGGAAGAAGAAGAAGCTTGGAGCACAACACACAATACTGAATGTATTACTAGAGAATGTACAAAGATAAGTAGCCCATTAGGGCAATAGGCATATATACAATCTGGGGGGAAAAAACCTTCTAAAGAGGGAAAAAAGTGCCCTGGTGATCCTAGAGTGTTCACACATATCACTACCTAAATATATCAACAAATCCCCCCTGGGAGTGATGCAGTGACCAAGTAGCTGGCACTCATGTATAAGGAAGTGCCAAGCTATGTGGAAATCACTCCACAAAAGGAAGTAAGCCCAAAGCTTTGTGGAAAGCTTCAAACTTCTCCCTAGGCAGAGCCTCGTGAAAAGGTCTGCAATGTTCTCCTACGTGGGCACATATGCCAAGCTGATCTCTCGAGCAGAGAATCTCTCCCTGACATAATGATAATGCACCTCAATGTGCTTAGTGAGAGCATGGAACACATGGTTCCTTGCAAGTGCCAATGTGCTCTGACTGTCAGTAAAGATGGTGGTGGTAGAAGACTGACCAACACCCAAATCAGCCATAAGGCGTTTGAGCCACACACACTCAACCGTCACTATGAAAGATGCCCTATACTCAGCCTCACAACTATAAGTGGCCACAATAGGCTGCTTCTTGCTCAACCAAGATATACATGAGCTACCAAGCATGAAGCAAAAGCCACTAGTGGACACACGAGTGTCATAACAACCAACCCAGTCTGAGTTAGAAAAAACATGCAAATCTGGCAGTAGTGATCCCCCTTGGGATAAAACAACCCAAGTAGCCGAGTACCACTCAAGTAGTGAAAGATGCACTTAACCGCCTGCCAATGCTTGAAATGAGGCATCCAACAGCCTGCTGATAGAGGATAACATCAAATGCATCTCCAACATCATGAAGACTCAATCGTAAACCTGTCTCCATAGGAGTGGCAATAGGCTTAGAGTCTTCAAGGCCAAAACATTGCAATAATGTGTCAATATATTTCGTTTGACATAAAGCCATTCCACCATCAACTTGCATAAATTGAATGCCCAAATAGTGATGCAAATGCCCCAAATCAGACATCTCAAATGAGGGATGCAAATCATCCTTAAAATCAGTAATATGCTTCTCAATAGGACCAGTGAGTAGCATGTTGTCAACATAGACAACAGTGATCTGAAGCACATCATTAGCACACTTAACATATAAGGTGCTTTCAATTGGAGTGTTCTCAAAACCATGTGCAATCAGATAGGTATGTATCTTCTCATACCAAGCACGTGGTGCTTGCTTTAAACTATATAATGCCTTCTTTAACTTGCACACATTGTTTTCATGCCCTTTCTGCACAAAGCCACGAGGCTGAAAAACATACACTTATTCATACAAGTCACCATTCAGAAATGCAGTTTTAATGTCCAACTGATATACATTCCAACCATGATGAACTGTAAGTGCACAAATGCTCCGAACAGTAGTCATATGGCATGTAGGTGCAAAGGTCTCATCAAAATCAATGCCTCTTTCATGTGCATAACCCTTTGCAACAAGCCTAGCCTTATACATGTCAACTGTTTCATCAGGCTTACGCTTTAGCTTGTTAACCCACTTAGTGCCAATGGCCTTCTTGCCAAGAGGCAAGTCACATAAAGACCAAGTACCATCTTCATTATAGCATCATATTCAGATTGCATAGCAACCATCCAATTTTCTGAATTTTGTGCTTCGTCAAATGAAACAGGCTCATTCTCATCACACATACTAGATGCAGCCATAGCATAGCAATTTGACGCAGAAGAGGCGCTATGAGAGCCTAATCGAGTATGATATGAGAGAGGCACATCTAATTTGCTGTCACACAAAGTCTGCACCAGCCATTTTGGCATAGTTTTTGCCTCCTCAATGTCAGCTCTCTCATCAACAAGTGCATCATGTAAATCTACATCAGAAATGGGATGATTTGCATCATCACATGAAACCTGCAAAGGTTGAGAAGTTGCCTCATTAGGACCAGCACTAGACTGTCCACCTGTAAAAAGAGGCAGCAAAGTATCATACATGTCTTTGGAGCTAGCAGATGTCTCCTTAATACATGATGTCTCCTTAATACATGAAAGCAATGACTGATTCGCATCTTCCACAAAAACAACATCATGGCTGACCAAATGCGTTTAGTCTGTGGATGATACAGACGATAGCCTTTTACTACTTTATCATCCAATTTTCTGCGATGTTGTTCAAACACTAATGCATATGCCAAACAACCAAAAACAAACAGATGAGCAACAGATGGTTTGCGATCATGCCATGCCTCATATGGAGTGATAGACTGCAGCGCTTTAGTGGGATACTTGTTAAGTACATATGCTGCACACATGACAGCCTCAAGCCAGAAACTATGTGGTAAAGTCTGACTCTTGACCATACACCTCACCATCTCCATGAGTGACCTGTTCTTTCGTTTAGCAACTCCATTCTGTTGAGGTGTATACGACACTGTACACTGGTGTTTTATCCCACGTTCATCCAAAAATGCATTAAAGTCAGAAGACATATATTCCCCCCCTCAATCTGAACGAAGGGTGCCCATTTTACATGCTGACAAATTTTTAGCCAAAACCAAAAATTGTTTGGAGCACATGAACACTTCAGACTTTGCCTTCAACGGATATACCCATGCATGCCTGGAAAAATCATCAATGAAAGTCACAAAGTAAAGATAATTTCCAAAAGAAGGTGTTTACATAGGACCATAGACATCACTATGTACAAGCTGCAATTTCTGAGTAGCCCTAATTGAACCATCTTTTGGAAATGAGGAACGCTGCATTTTGCCCAAAATACAGCCTTCACAAACATGTTTTCCAGGTGCCTCAAGTTTGGGCAAAGAGGACACCATTTCAGATTTCTGCAGGCGTAGCAAACTAGCAAAATTCAGATGATCAATGCATGCATGCCAAAGCTTTGCATATGACATAGCCTGAGAATCATGTACTGCACATGCCGAATCATTTATAGATCTTTCATAGTCTATGAGCTTATACAGCCCAAGACATAAAATGCCAGAAGCAATAATGACATCGCCATTTGACAGATCATGAATTGTACACCTATCATCAACAAATTTCACAACCAAGCCAATCTTGGCTAATGCAGAAACTCATAACAGGTTCTTCTTGATCCTTGGCACAAATAAAGCATCTGACAAAGTGAAAGAACTACCATCAACAGTAGCCAAAATGATCTTACCAACTCCCATAATAGGATAAGCTGAGTTGTTGGCGCATGTAACAATATTCCTTGTAGGGGCAGAGTCGAGTGAAGAGAAGAAACTACGTTGCGAGGTAATATGTTTGGTTGCCCCACTGTCAAAGTACCAAACATCTGAGTCTACTGTAGACATGCACTGCTCATAAGAAGATGGGTCAGAACTACAAACAATAGTAAATGCCCATTCTTCTTCCTACACAAGATTAGCAGACTCTATTTTTGGTGTAGAAGCCTATGCAACAACCATTCCAGCCTCTTTCTTCTTTGTCTCTTTAGCAGCCAGTTTTGGATAGTTTTTTATGATATGATCATTTCCTTTACAATACTTGCAGAACAATTTCTGCTTTTTTGATTTCTTTTCATCTTTGTCTTCCCTCTTTGATTGTGCAGAATTAGCAGATTTATGCTTACTAGTTGAAGAGATCCATTTTCCTTTGCCCTTTTGACTAGCCATGAATGCTTGATCTGCAACTCGCATAATGGACCTGTTCTGCCTGGACCGATCTTCCTGCAATAGAACAGAGACTAACTCCTCGAATGACAAGGCATTTGAATCGCCTTTCATCATCAACTGAAGAGTAGAAGCAAAACTTTGATATGAATCAGGAAGACCATTCAGAACGGTCTGCACAAGTGAGCTATCTGGTATAACCTTATCAACAGAAATCAACTGTTCCTTCAAGTCTTTGATCTTTGTTAGAAAACTGTCCATAGAATCACCTTCATTCATGTGCTCACTCTCCAACTATTTTCGGAGGTAAGCAACACGAGCCTCATTCCTAGCTTGGTACAATGTGGTAAGTGTATCCCAAGCATCCTTAGTTGTTCTGCAAGAGCGAATGTGAGGAATAATGGCACGTTTGGTAGACAAAGTTATCAATGCATGTGACTGGGCATCTCTGCCATCCCAATGAATTTGCTCTGCAGTAGGTGCAGCAGAAATCGAAGCACGAATAGGAATATGCAGAATATCATCATCTTCGACACCTTCTGCATCAGTTTTAGTACCTGTAGTTGTAACAATTCTAGGTGTGATAGGATGTTTTTCAACACCCTACACAATGTTCCACAGTCCTTTTGCAACCAATACATGTCGCATCATATAAGCCCACAATGGGTAGTTGGTACCATCCAACTTATCCTCAACAACCAACATACGAAATACATCATTTCTTTCAGCCATGGCCGATGACTAAAATACCTTGATGCAAAAAATTGATTGTATCTCAAAAAGTTGAAGGAAACTGCCCAGACGAGTTCTGCTAAACTTGTAGCAGACTTCAAGATGCTTATATTGGCAAACCAAAACAGGTATATACCTTTGGCATAAAAAGACGAAATAGCCTACACAAGCACTGCGATAGTGCATTCGGAGGCCGAAATGAGCTCAGATCGTGATTTCAACACCACACAACAAAGCTATTTTGGTCTTGGAAACATGTTGAGTATGCTCACCAAAATTCGTGCGATTCTGAGACTACAACCAGAGAGGTATCGACAACGCCCTAGATGAAGCGATGACCTACTCTGATACCAATTGTTGGAGTTAGATGTCTGTGGAAGCATGTGAACAGTTCAAGGAAGAAGAAGAAGCTTGGAGCACAACACACAATACTGAATGTATTACTAGACTACCTAAATATATCAACAGCCTTCTCTACCCATTTCTTGACTAGAAAATCCACACAGTTATGAGTAAGACAAGCAACTAAAGAGTTCAACCTTGTCATCAATTTAGAGAACGCCTCCCCCTTTTGTAGTTTAAGATTTTCCTATTGATCAAGAGTACATTCTGTGGAGCTACCTGGGGTAAGAGCATCCTAAGAGGTGAAGTGTACTTCATCATATTGATTGTACCATCTATCCATGAGCCCTTCAAGAGTGGCTGAAAACAAGGCAAGGAAGGCATCTTCTCGTTGACGTAAGCCCCTACTCTTAAGTAGGAATATGAACCTTATGAAATAATCTGCATCCTCATGGGGAGCTGCCTTGAAGGAAGGAAATTTGATGTTGATCCTATAGAGCAAGTTAGTCAAATTGTCCCCTATCACCGTGGGTTGTGGTCCTTAGTTGTCTGCCATGTCTGTTGAAGGAGGTGCTGAGTGCTAATCTAATACGTCTTGTGATGATGATGCATCGGGGAGTGGAAATGGATGTGGTGGACCTCTAGGAGGGATGTAGTGTAACCTTTTCTGTTGATAACTCTTTATGGGACTAAGAGATCCTTCCTTATTGCTAGAGCGAGTCACTCTAATGCTCTTCATCAACTTCATTCTTCCAAGGGCTGAACTTCTAAAAAGCTCAAATTTGCAACCAAGATCCCATCGAGTGTGCCAAAATGAGCACCTATAGA
>CM035420.1:165534927-165547427 GCA_020310875.1 Ceratopteris richardii | reverse complement strand
CCTTTCTTCGTATTATTTGTTTTGTTCTTTGTGCAAGACTTTATCATGGCTGAATTTGCCCTTCACTTCCGGAAGTGACAGAAACTCAGTTCGTTGACTTTGTTAGAGATCCTTATTTAGAAAGACTCTTTATTAAAGTCTGCACCTACTCTAGGGTACTGATGACGTGAGTAGGGATGTAATAGCTATTTGTCCAAGGTATGCATGATAAAGTTTAATTTTGATACTTCTTGTTCAGGGTAGACAGAGAAGTTGACGATGCTCTTTTTATTTTGTTTGTTTTTGTTTAATTTGCATTATATATATATGTATATATATACATACACACATATATATAATTTATTTGTTTATATAATTATTATTATTTTTATTTATTTTCTTTTATAATTTTATTATTATTTATTTTATTTATTTTATTTTTATGTGTTTTTTATTTTATTTTTACTTATTAATTTTTAATAATAATAATAATATTACTATTATTATTATTATTATTTTTTATTTTTCATTTTTTATTAATTGTTTATTTTTTTGTGTGTCTCATTTTGCATTGATTTTCTTTCTTGTTTGTTTTTTCATGTCTTATATTGATCTTAAGTCTCTTGCTTTTGTTTGTTGTTTTATCCAATGTGTATATGTTTGTGTTCTCTATCTTGAGTTTGTAAGTTTCGATAACTCTGAACTTATGAAGGTATATATCGAAGTGATATAGCGGACATGCAAATCTTTTGATTTTTGTTCGAGTTGTGATCATCTGTTTGTGCTTATTGGAAATATCTCTTTAGGGTGTGCATACCCCGACACCTAATCTCTTCATACTTTAGTGTTTGGGTGTGAGTTTGTGATTGTGAGAATGTTTGTTTGTGTATGTGCGGATATGATTATGCATGTGTATGTATGTATTTGAGTGTATGCATGAATGTATGTGTGTGTGATATTTTTTTCTTTTTTAATGTTTGTTTAATTGTTTCAGTTTCCTCTCCCCATAGGTTCCTTAGTTCATGCTATAGGTTAGACTCTTCTGATGAGGATTTCCCATCGTCATCTTCTAATGAACATTTGTTTAGGTCTTTGGATAATCAATCTCTTAAGTTTAGTGATTTTAAAAGAATATTAATTTTCTTGGATAGAATTATGCAAGATGGGTCTTTTTCTTTCAAAATCTTTGAAAAGTAACAAAAGAGTCCTCTTTAAACTTCTATATATCTTCGAAAAATTTTCTCATTAGGATTTAAGTCTTATAAAATCCCATAGTTTTTAACTTCCAATTTTCATATCCAAATTCCTAAAATCCTCTTGCGTTTCTCATAATCCTTTGATTTCAAGAAGATTTTTACTGATTACTATCTTTACTCCTCCAGAAATAGATAAAGTTGGTTTGAACCTCTATTTTGAAATCAAAAGAAGTGATAGAATCTCTTCCTTCTTATGTTAGAAAGCTTTGGGTCCATCCTTTGGTTACATACAAAAATTTGAAAACTTTAGGTCAAAAAGCTTTCAATTACAATGATATTGGAAGAAATATGAAAGAGCAAGATAGATTGTCGATTTCTAGAAGATCTTGTTGTTGCAATAATGGTTTCTTTTCCTCTTCCATAAGCAAGGATTTGGTCATATAGTTTTTGCCGATTGTTCTATTCTTCGTACTAGTAGTTTGAAAGAACTTTTTTTTAGAAGAACAATATATAGACTTCATACCTCTAAGGATGCTTGCATACTTAAAGATATAGAAAAGGGCATTAATAATTTCATTCTAAATTTTGAAGAATTTTAAGGTATTCATGGAATTTTTACATATTGGAAATCAGTAGTAATGAAGAAAGTTTCTATGAAGGTTGATTTAGCTTTAGAGAGGAATTCCCCTTCATTAGATAGCTTATCCATAAGTGATTTGACTTCACTAAAAAAATTTTATAGAAACTTTGTGATTTCTTATGTGAATAAATGTCCTAATAATTTTGTTTTTATTTGTAAAAAGTTTTATGTAGAGTGTCTTTTGAAAGAAACTCACTCCTCTACATATCAGTTTTGTAATGTTTCTTCTTGAGAAGTTATTTCAAGTCATCAAGATTTTTGTAAATCTTATGGTTCCAAATTGTATCAAAATTTACCATTTTAATATATAGTTTGGAAATTCCATAAGAACCCCATCAAACCGAGATTCATAGCTGCATCTTGTAATATTTCTCTCACGGATGTTTCCAAATGGTTAACCAATTGTTTTAAAGCCATTTTACCTACTATTCATGATATTTGGAAGGAATTACTCAAAGATGCAGATGTGCCAACTTCATCTAGTTGGATCTTAGATAATTCACTAGGTGTTATTCTCTCAACTCTTCAAGAACTCTAGAAGAAAAATCTGTTCCTTTGGGGCTTCAAACTTTTGACTTCATCACTTTGTATACAAAGTTAGATTTGAATAATTTAAAACATAGGATTTCTTCTTTAGTTAGGAAAGTTTTCTCTTTTAAATGAAAGATAGATGTAAGGCTCTTTTGGTAGAAAAGTCTGCATTGCATTTTGATTATTTATGGTTGAAATCTAAGTCTGTAGATATAGATAGTAGAAAGAAACGATACACTAAAATAGTAGATGAAACTGACATTCGTCTTTGGTTAGATTTTCTTTTAGAAAAGTTGTATATTTCAGTTGGTGGTACTTTATTCAAACAATGTATTGAAATTCCTATGGGTACAAATTGTGGTGTCTTTCTTGCTAATTTTTATCTTTTTACTTATGAATTTGAATTTATGGAAAGGCTTGTTTTAGCTAATACTTGTCCTATCATTATACACAAACTTTCTAATATTAGACACGTTGTAGATGATCAGATGATCTGTTTGTTCCCGATTTTAGTTCTTTTCAAGATTTTGTGTGTTTAGATAATGATGGTTTTGGTGGTGGTAATTATCCCAAAACTTTTTGTGAGCTGATTTGTAATTCACATGTGATTCTTGTGCTTTCCTAGATCTAAAAATATTTCAATCTCCTTTTGGTTTGGAAGTAGACATTTATGATAAAAGATTAGAACCGGGGCTAGCATTAACATGATACGAATGCCTCATATTGATTCAAATATTTCTCATTTAGCAAAGTATGGCATTGTTTGCTCTCAATTGTTTAGATTTTCTTGTCTATGTTCAAGCTTGTCTTCATTTCAAGAAAGTTTCAAAGAAGGTAAGGACTTTCTTACTTAGTAACAAGTTCATTTATTGTTCTTTTTCTTTTCATGTGTTTAAACTAATCATTAGTAAATTCAATAGAAAAGGGGAACTTTATATTGGTTAACGATAAGGTATTTTGGGGGGTTTTTTCACTCTTTATTTAAAGCTTTATTTTAGTCTTTTGTTCTTTTATTTTTATTATTATTATTATTACTTTTATTATTATTTATTTATTTATTTATTCTTTTAATATATTAATTTTATTATTATTATTTTTTAAATTTACTTAATTATTATATATATATATATATATATATATATATATATATATATATATATATATATATATATATATATATATATATATATATATATATATATATTTATTCATTTTTCTAATTCTTATTTTAATCCCTTTCTTCTTATTATTTGTTTGTTCTTTGTGCAAGACTTTATCGTGGTTGAGTTTGCCCTTCACTTCCGGAAATGATAGAAACTCAGTTCGTTGACTTTGTTAGAGATCTTGATTTAGAAAGACTCTTTATTAAAGTCTGCACCTACTCTAGGCCATTGATGATATGAGTAGGGATCTCATAGCTATTGTCCCATCTATGCATGATAAAGTTTAATTCTGATATTTCTTGTTTAGGATAGACGTAGAAGTTGATGATGTGCTTTTTATTTTGTTTGTTTTTGTTTAATTTGCATTATATATATATATATATATATATATATATATATATATATATATATATATATATATATATATATATATATATATATATATATATATATATATATATATATACACACATATACATATATGTATGTATGTGTGTGTATGTATATATATTATTTATTTATGTAATTATTAATATTTTTATTTATTTTCCTTCATAATTTTATTATTATTTTTTAATGATCTATTTAATTAATGGTTTATTTATTTTATTTTATTTTTATTTCTATGTATTTTTTATTTTATATTTATCTATTAATTTTTAAAATTTTTTTTATTATTTTTCCTTTTTTATTTTTCATTAATTGTTTATTTTTTTTCGTATTGATTTTCTTTCTTGTTTGTATTTTTCATGTCTTATATTGATCTTAAGTCTCTTGCTTTTGTTTGTTGTTTTCTCCAATGTGTATGTGTTTGTGTCCTCTATCTTGAGTTCATAAGTTTGGATAACTTTGAACTTATGGAGGTATATATTCAGAGATAAAGAAGAAGGGTTGGCTCCCGAGCCTATGAGCTTGTAGTTGATGGTGCTGCCATCACCACAAGAAACCGTGTCCTACACCATGACACCCGCACTAGAACAAGTGTATGAGTGACTCTACTAAAGGCTAAGAGTTGAAGAGCTGCATACAAGGTATCCCAACAAATGAGTCCAAAGGGTCCTACTTATAAAGTTGTTTAAGGTGGGCCAGGTTCATAGTTGGCGAAGACTCCATAGTTGATATGACACTTCAAGTATAGGCGCTCATCTAGATATCTTTTGGGTTTGGGGACATAATACATCCCCTGCTTTTTTTCAATTATTGTTCTCAACAATTTTCTTGACAACGAGATCAAAGAGTTTAATCATAATGGACAAAGCCCCGTGCTTTCACTTTATCAAATACCTTTGGTCTAGAACCAATTGAGGTTAAGTGGAACATAGCATATAATTTGTATAATTTCTAGTCTCTCGATCTTCTGCAGAGGTATGGTGTGACAAAACCTCTACCCACACGAGAAATGACATAGAACTCTCCACTCAATCGACTATTATATAGCTTTCTAAACTGAGGGTAACCTTTGGAGTTAACTGGAGTTCACATGTTGTAGAATTACAGCTCACATGAAGAATTACTGATGATATTTTCATGGAAGAAGACCGGTGTAGAATCCGAGATGGCATGTAGCATGTTTGAAAAGCACCTCATCATGATTGGTGGCATTAGATCATGGGAGCCAAGTAACATGTTCATTTGGAGCATGTTTGAAGAAGGAACATGAGGCATCTCATCAAGTGTCAAAAGGATACAACCTGCTCATCACTTTGTCTTTTCCCAAGTTCTTTTTCTCTCTCTCTTCCACGAATCATATATTCTCCCTATCCCTCTTTCTCACCCACACACTACTTGGAAGGATAGAGACAACAATTGGAAAATAATATTCTTCTTAAATTTTCCCATCAAAAATCATACGTTGCACCCTTCATTGGGTTTGGTATCAAGAAGAGTAGAGACAAAGTTCTCTACTACAAGCAGATTATGGTTGACTTTTTCATATGGTTGACCAGGAGATTAGGGTTTGACTTCTGCAGGGTGAAATGGTGTCAAATGGGTAAGTATTGTAAATGGTTAGATTCATCTCTTTGAGTACTTCAGGAATATGTTATTAGTTTCTTATTCACGAAATGAACATTGTTGACCAAGTCTTTGACCTAATTTGACCTTGTTTGACTTTGTGTCAATGTCCTAATCTAACCGAAATGTTCATGAATATTTACAATGATTGATGTAATCAAACCTATGGAGTCCTTATTGCTAAAGCCTAACAAAATCAAATGACATTACCTGATAGTTTATTGGCATTAGATAGTGTAATTATGGTTGAATCTATTATGTTCATTGAAATGCTTGAGTTAGGATTCACAGGTCATGGCTCTATCATTGATTGTGTTCATTATAACATTGTGTTACGATTCGCTTTCTTTAATCCTCTTAATAATCACCTTGGATCATAATTGCTTATTAGTAGATAAGATATTATGATGTATGGATCTTGGCGACTCTACATAATCACATTTGAACCTTGAATAATGATTGCTCATTAGTATATAAGATATTATGATGTATGGGTTTTGACTTGTCATGAAATGCATATGCAAACGTTAGTCATTCTTCAGTTAGAACTTTTGACTCGTCATTTCTCATGTATTAAACTCAAATTTTCATACTTCAGTCGATCTTCAGATATTAATAATGTTACCTTGGACTTTAGATAATGATAGGGTGACTTTGACCTTTGTTTATGGCTTGAGCAGTCAGTGTGAAAGAGCTCTAAAACCTAGGATTTCTATGTGTAAAAGGATTTTTAGCTGAATTCTTACATTGAGGATTTGATCAGCACAAACTTGTGCTCTTTGACAGTGGCTCTTTGTTTTGATGGTCTAAGATGGTGAGTCACTCTAGAAGATGTTCAGTAAGGCTCTTGTTTAGAAGATGTACATTGGTGGGTCATTGTAACTTGGTGAGGATAAAGTGTGATGCTTTTTGTATCTCTAATTACTTTACAACTTGCTAAAATGGTTTGAAATAGAACAGTGCATTCTCTGACGAAGCGGGATAGCATAATAACATCCAGGATGAGCAGAACCCTGATACAGGTGGTTAGGCAGTATATTGCTTGCACTACCTTTTCTCAACAGAATCTTTACAAAGGTACATGTAGTGTTGCTCATTATGCTTGGTGTTTTAGTCTATGGCCGAAGGTTCTTTGATGCATCTTGCAGAGAAATTGGGCGAAAATCTACATTCAATACTCTACTTTTGATGTAGCCACATAGCCACTTTTGCTAGATTAGTGTGCTCGTGAACAGTCTACCATTCGTATGAAAATCCAGTAGAACAACATGCCTAGAAGAGAGTTTGCAAGATGATACCCTCCTCTTTGTACATGGAAGGCTTATAAACTTGATATATTCTGTAAGGCTTCTTAAGCATAAACTTGAATAAATTTAAGAACATGAATGATAACTGCCTTACCGTCTGTGAATTGCCTTGGCGCATCGAAAATGTGGAAAAACGCACAATCTTTAGGCATTTGGGATGCTTCTTGGAGGTGCAAGTTACTCATAGGTGCTAGAAAGGGTTTTATCTAGAGTGGCCAAAAGAAAGAAACATAAATGGTCCATCCAGCACTGATCGGGGATATACCGAAGCATATATGCTGCACCTGCTGTGAGACTTGATTGAGAATACCCTGTTATGTCACAATTTACTCATACACAGTTGACATCTTGGGTGCAAGAAAGGGCTTAGGGTGGCGGCTGGCCTGATAGAGCTAAACAAATGGCGTGTTCATTGCTGAATAAGGATTTCAGAAAGCATAATCATACTAAATTTAAGGTTTTATGTGCTGCTGCTAGTCAGTAATAACTCTAATATTTCATTTCTTTGTAAGTCTTATTTATTTATATTATATCATATGCAGGAAAAGGAGTTCAATACCAGATGTGCCTTTTTCCTAGGGTTTTATTACTCAGCATTGAGAGCAGGCTGGCTGCTGGATCAGGCAGCATAGTTATATTAGCTCATACCGAAGCCAGGATACATGTATTAACAATTTACAGTCTAAATTGAATAAGCTCCGAACACGTTTCAGGACTTTGTAAACATTAGTGTCTTCTTTTCGTGTTTTAAAGTAACATGCTCGAGAAACTTGTAGTTGATTTGTATTTTTACTATGTGGAAAATATAGATTTTATATCCGTTTCTTTTTATTTATTTTGCATGGTCTACATGTGTTAAGTGAAATATTTTCCATCATACTTATTTCAGAACAAAATTTCAAAGAAGCTGATTTCCGATTCATTTTGTTCTATTAATTTACAGGCTATGACTCATTCGAGTTTTCCTTCCAGGGTACTCCATGCTTCAAGTGGAACCTTTGGTAGTCTTTCTGCAATTTCAAATTGTTATAACTCTAGTTATTTCCCTGCATTGCCACTGATTAAGAGCATTTTGAACTTCCAGAACTCTCTCAAAGCTCATCAGCAGTGCGGCCTGGTTCTGTAAAATTTTGGAAATCATATAGATCACATTTAAAAGAGAGGAGAAAAGTTCAGCTACACTGTTCTAGTGTACAAACTGCACCGAAAACATGCAACACAGCATTGGTATGAGTGTTGATGGTTTTAATTCGACAGTAAGAATACTTTAATAATTCTAAAATATAGTATTGACACAAATTTACTGTTATTGCTGTGATTATAATCATCATCATTATCACATTATCATCATCTACGGATGACTATGCCCTTTTGACAGTCAAGGATATAAGATATGATTAGTGTCACAATTTTTTTGCTGTTAATGTCATAGTAATAACAATACTGCTGCTGCTGCTGCTGTTGTTTATAAGTCACCATTTGTATATGATGGAGCATAATAAAAAATGAAACCTTCGATGCTAATTTTCTCATTTTTTTTTCCTGCAAATAAGCTGATTTTGTTTTAATTATTGATTATTTTACTCAATCATGATTATCATTATTTTATTACTCTATTCATTATGTATTATCTCAATAATTTATGACTTAATATTATTATTCTTTACTTATTTTAAACAAAAGTTTTTAAAACAGATCAATTAAATCATTATTATTTGAATTTTCAAGGTTAATCATTTTTCTATTACTTTTTTATTTAAAATTTCAAATTATTCATTATTTTTTCCAAATTTCAAGTATATACTCTTTCCATGTGCTTTTTTGCGTTGTACCTCAAGTTTTCAGATTCTACATCACGTGTGGTAGTTATCACACAAAAAGTAGGATAATCTTTTGTGACTTCTATTATGGCTGACACAAGAAAGCAATGTCTTGGGAGTACTTTCTGGAAACCTAAGTTAAAGGAAATAATAACTTATCATCTTCAGAGCTTCCCTTTTCTTGTAAAGATTTGTGGGATTATGATTTTAACGATCTTTTAGAGTGGGTGGCAATTCTCTCAAGTACCAAAGAAGTAGAAATTCTACTGCAACCACTGCTTTTGCTTGAGCTAGAGCATATGGTATTCTTACTCCCCCAACTTCTGCACAAACAACGATAGTTTCTCAAGAACAGAAAAGATTGGATTTAAGGAATGCACTGTTGGGGATAAAGGCCCCAAGGACTCTCCTTTTCTCTTCCATGTGAAAGCTCTCTTCGAGAGCTTTCCAGACATATTTTTGTTGTATTTTTTGGACCCCAAATTGGGGAGTTATAGGCATTTACATTATTTTTATGACTTTTGGTCATTGGCCATGTGTGAACATGCCCAAATGACCTAAAAGTCACTTATCAATAAGACTTGGTCCCAAATCTCTCATAACTCGATTGGGACTTCTTCAACTTCAGCTTCTCCATCTTCTTCTTCAAATTTTTGCGCAGGTTTCTCTCTCTACTTTCTCTCTCCTCACGCAGCAGCCCACTCCCTTGGTGTTTGGAGCAACCGAGCACACCATGACGTAGCTCTCCGCGGCCTCTTTCAACTGGTATCAGAGCCTTGAGCTGTTCCATCGCGACAAAGTTGCTCGAAGTGCTTTTCCACTTCAGCCTATGTTAAGCTGAAGGTGTTTTCTTGCATTTGGGAGAATTTCATCGCGAAAAACCTTCTTTTTTCGCGATAAAAGGGCTGCTTTTGGAGGATTACTTCAGCCCGGAGCAAAGCTGAAGCAAATTTTGTGCTTTTTAGAGAGTTTCATCGCGAAGAATCTCTTCTATTCTTCTTTTTGTATCCCCACAGGTCTTTTTCAGCATCCACATTGCTGATTTTTTCATCTACAGGTCTTTTGTGGCAGAAATTCTCTCATTTTTCAAGTGGGAGGACATGCACAAAGATTGAGGAAGTGCATACTTGCTGGAAACTTATTACATTAGGTCATTTCTCTGATTTTACAGGTCATATTGCTGCAAAAATTGGGGCTTTTGTGAAAACAAGCACCCATTGCCTTGGTTTTACATCTATGTATGCCTTTTGTGGTTGAAAAACAACAAATTTGTTGTTTTTGATGCAATTACAACTTGCTGGAATTTTCTGAAATTTTCTGCAGAAAATTTCAGAAATTGTTTTTTTGCAAGTTTTGAACAGTTTTTGGGCTTAATTTCTCAGCTATAGTCTCCTAAGGTAATTGCGCACAGGACAGCAGGTGAATTTTACCTTTTTGGTGAAATTTTGAAGCTCTTAGTGTGCAAACATGGCCTCTACCTCCTCTGATGTCAAAAGCTTGTTTGAGATCAAGAGATTTGAAGGTAATGGTTTCGATTTGTGGAAAGAGAGAATGTTGGGCATCCTCTTTCTTAAAGATTGTGAAGGGGCTCTTGAGGAAGTCAAGCCTGAAGATATTACAGATGCAGCATGGATGAACCTAAACAAGAAGGCCATCACTTACATCAAGATGGCTGTATCAGATGAAATCTTAGTGGATTTGAAAGGCCTTACAACTGCTTTTGAGGTATGGGAGAAGCTGAAAGCCACTTATGAAAATACCACGCCTGTAAATCAAGTGCATCTTATGCGTAAGCTAGTGTGTATGCAGCTTGATGAGTCAAAAAGCTTGATGAGTCAAAAAGTGCGGCTGAGCACTTATCTTTGTTTACAGGTACTCTTTCACAATTGCAAGACTCTGGATTACCTCCATTTGATGATAAGCTTAAGGCCATCTTTTTGTTGATGACCTTACCTGATTCGTGGGAAACATTGGTTGTTTCACTTTCGAATAGCCCCAGTCTTACCTTTGATGGTGTAAGGGGTTCTATTTTGAATGAGGAAATCAGGAGGAAAGCTAGTGGAGAGGGCAGTGGTTCAGCCAATGTGGCTAGAGGAAGAACAGAAAAGAAAAGTGGAAATGTACAGAGGAACAGGAGCAAAAGCAAAGGCAAGGCTGAAGTGACTTGTTGTCAATGTGGTAGGAAAGGTCACAAGAAGCCTGATTGCAGATTCTATAAAGCTGAACTAGAAAGAAAGAAGAACACAGGTGACAGGAAGAAAAAGGACACCAAGAATGAAGCACATGATACCTCAAAGGACAAAGACAAAGAGAAGGCCAATGTGGCCTCTAGTGTCATCATTGAGGAGCTATCAGATGCAGAAGATATACTTTGTGCTACTATGGAAGCAGAGCATGCTGAAGTTATTGATCCTTCTATTAATATTCATGCACAAGATATGCAGATCACAAAGAGGGATTTGATTGATGCCTTGCTTACTGTGAATGATGCTTTCTCACAAACATGGATTGTAGATTCAAGTGCATCGTTTCATGTAACTCCTATTAAGGAGTGTTTCACTACCTTTCATGCAGGCAGCCATGGACATGTATATCTTGGAAATAACCATGCTTGTTCAATTGAAGGTATTGGCACAGTGCATCTCACAGTGGATGGTACCAATGAGCTGGTTTTGCATGATGTAAGGTATGTACCAAGCATCAAGAAAAGCTTATTGTCTGTTGGGCAAATGGATATGCATGGATATAGTACCCTCTTTGAGAAGGGGTCATGGAAGCTTATCAAAGGCTCTAGGCTGATTGTTAAAGGTACAAAGAAAGGGACTCTTTATTGCTTGCATGGTAAAGCCTTGCTGGGCAAGTTTATTGCTTTGGCTGAAATCCATTCACATATGGAATTATGGCATAAAAGGCTTGGTCACATGAGTCAAAAAGGCCTTGATAAACTATGTAATTTGGACAAGTTTGATGCTAAAGGCTCAAAACTTGATTTTTGTAATGAATGCCAATATGGTAAGCAAGTAAAGAATTCTTACTACTCTGGTGTCTCTCGTAAGTCTAATGTGCTTGATCTTGTTCATTCTGATGTTTGTAGCATGCCCACAAAATCTATGGGGGGTGCTCTTTACTTTGTTTCTTTTGTAGATGATTACTCTAGGAAGCTTTGGGTATATTTGTTAAAATCTAAAGATGAAGCCTTTGCTGCATTTAAGAAATTTCATGCATTTGTGACCACTCAAACAGGTAGAAAGCTGAAATGCTTACGTACAGATAATGGGGGTGAGTTTACAAGTGCTGAATTCAATAGATTTTGTGAAAATCTTGGTATTAAGAGGGAGCTAACAGTCCCATACAGCCCCTCTTCCAACTGTGTGGCTGAAAGGTATAATAGGACTTTATGTGAGAGGGTGAGATGCATGCTGTCCACATCTAATCTCCCTCATGGATTTCATGTTTGCAATCGATCCCCTCATATGTCCTTAAAAGGTGGCATTCCAGAAGAGGTTTGGTCTGACAAACCAGCTTCATATGACCACCTACGCATCTTTGGTTGCGATGCTTTTGTGCATATAAGGCCTGAGTTGAGAAGCAAGTTAGATGCAAAGTCCATGAAAGGAATCTTCATGGGTTATGGAGATGAAGGTGAAATGGGCTACAGGATTTGGCTACCTCAACTCAAGAAGGTAATACGCAGCCGAGATGTTGTATTTAATGAGGCAAGGCTGCTCAAAAACAATTGTGCCTCTAAAGATGACCATAAAAGAGTCAAATTTCAGCATGTACAGCCACCAGTTAAATCTGATATGGACCCTCGGGATGCACCACATATGGCTGGAAATGACAATGAGCCC
>CM035420.1:165447009-165519927 GCA_020310875.1 Ceratopteris richardii | reverse complement strand
TATATATATATATATATATAATATATAGATATAATATATACTATAACATATATATAATATATTATATACATATATATATATATAATGTGTACTAGGTTCGCATAGATGAGTATGGTACGATACACATCATATATATATGGTATATATATATATAGATATAAAGAGTATATATATATATCTATTTAGAATTATATTATATATATATATATATATATAATATAATAATATATATATATATATATATATATATATATAATATATATACACATAAATATATGAGGTGTATCGTACCATACGCATCATATGCAGAAACCTAAGTACGATCCCTTACCGTACTTGAATAGCACTGGACATGACGTGACTACTATAGTCATTGATGTACTCAGTTTGTGGAGATAGCTTCATGAGCATTTCTCCAATTGTCGTTGGTTTCAGAGCAGGCCTTCTGAGTTGTGTATGAAGTTTTTTGCATGGATATAGGAATGATGCAGAGGGAGGAGAAGACAACCTAGCAACATGTTGTCTTCATGTTATCCTACTTGATTGGCCTCATGACCATGTGGATTTACCTCAAGGAATCATGGTTCCCATAATGCAGATGAATCTGTTGGAAAAGTGGCTCAAACAAGATGTCAGATGATTTGGCGATACCTTAGGAAGATGTCCTTAGCTTGGATGATTTCACCTGAGATGCATCACTCGAGCCTGTGATGGTCCAGGGTTACGTGGCTAGGTAGTCCTGTAGGGCTTCTTATCCAGGTGATGGATTGAGTGGGATTTTAATCCAGAGTTTGTATGACTTTGCAGTAAATCAGGTCATCGAAGGATCGGCTCTCTGGTTTGTCGCCGAGGATATTGCTGAGGACGACAATTAAGAATGGGGGGAGGGAAGTGTTACGTCCCCGAACCCAAAGGACATATGGATCAGCACTTGTGTCTGAAATATTAAGCCAAGCGTGGAGTATCCAGCTGATGTGAACTGGGTCACATCCTTAAGTACTTGAGTCTTTAAATAGGAACCTTGGACTCATTTGTTCATCCATTTCTCGTATGAGGCACTTGGATTCCTTGCCCTGGGTGGGCTCGTCCATATACCTATAAGGTGTTGGTGTGGTCATATGGGACACGAGCTCTTATGGTCATGGCCAGCATTATATCTGCATGCTCCCAGGCTCAGGGGTGGGTCCCTGTGGACCCGATGGCTGGATGGTGAATCTGATGTCTGCCCTTTATGTTTGTAAGTGTGCCTTGTGCTTTATTTTGTTAGCAGGGAGGATCCTGGTGCAGTGGGGGGATAATTCTCTTTTTTTTTTTGGTTTTTATTTGTTGTCTGTTGTGTCCTGGTTGTGATTTTGTTCCTATTTGTTAATGGTCAACTAGAGTACTTCTAATGTCTGTTTAAAGATGTATACAATGTATATTGACAGTTAGCTATTTTGGGTGCAGGCAGCAAAATGTTCTACAGAGCAACAAACTGTTCAAAATCCTGTTTCTGTGAAAACTCCTGTCCAAGGTAATATTAGAAAGCTTGATATGTCAGACAGAATGTATGTTGACCACTATAGCTTAATATTTACAAATTTACACAGCAAGACAGAAAGAGATACTGCCAAAACTGGATGATGGTGGAAGTGGAGGTGGACCAGGCCGTGATGATGGTGGTGGTGGCGGCGGTGGTGGAGGGGGTGGATGGGCAGGTGGGTTTTTCCTATGGGGCTTTCTTTTGTTGCTCAGTTTTGTCAAAGAGAAGGAGAAAGATAAAGTTTACAGAAGACCAACATCAAGACGTTAATAATATTTTAAAGCATTAGCAGCAGCGGAGCTGGCTGTTTTTCTTTCACTGTGTCCTGTTGTTCTAGCGTGGCTGGTTCACCTTCTCGAGATTTGTTGGGTTCAAGCAGGCTCTGGATCAAGGGAACTAGAAAATCTACTCCAAAGCACTATGTAAACTTAAATTTGTACACTAGCATTTTTTGTCGGTTTTTGTTTCTTAATTGATGTAAATTGTAAAAATTATTCAATGAAGCTTCATATTCACTGAATTTCCTTGAATATTTTCTTTCATCATTATTATTGATATTTTTACTACTACCACCATCATTGCCAATACCATTAGCACTACGAATACCATCCCCACTACTGCTACAGCAACAGCAACTACCACTGCTGCTATGTGCTGGCACTCCCACTCCCAGTGCCACTGCAATTGCCACTATGGTCATTGTTTTGCTTGGCACATTGTGTAGCTATCCTCATTGCAAAGCCTTGTGAAAAGCTTCGACTCCCAACATTGCTTGTATATGCTTGTATGTGAGGTTTGATACTAGTTTCCCACATATCCCAACATTGACTTGCAAAGCAATATCTTCAATATATACCTTTCCATTGACCTCCTTTTGTGTAGGAATGTCGATAAGCTCCATACCAAATGCCTTTTAAAATATTGTTCACATACTTTTGTTTGAGTGACGATCATTTCTAATTCTTGTCATTTTTCAAGTCCCAAATAAGAATGTACCATCCCAAGTATGTTATCCTAACAGTTGTGAATCATCTTTTTCTATATGATAGACATAGAGAACAATCGCCCCTATCTTCCCACGTTCATGAATTGAGACTTCTAGCTAGCTTCTTCAAAGATAATTTTCAATTTTAGACTCGAGAGAGGTTTATTGATCCGCTGGAAATCTCTTCTTGAATTACACAAATGTATTCCAATGAGTACCTTTTATATTGGAAATAAATATCTAATACTTATTCATGTTTCTTTTGTTCACTTTTGAATAACCATATGCAACAAGATCATAACGGTGCATCTACCAAATATGGTTGGTATTAATGAAAACACTTGATTTTTTATCCACTAGCTCCCAACGTTTATTATTCATTGTACACGTACATGACCTTTTGCATCCTTATGCGTTTTTTGAAATTTGGACTCCTTGTAACTTAATTCTCAAAAATATTCATTACGAGAGAATTCATAATAATATTAGTTGATGCCTTATTTTTATTCTCTCTAAGATATCTTTGATCCATGTTGCTCAATGTTTTGTTGGGCATGGGCATGAGTCATGTACTACTAAAGAGCCTTCAATTTCTCTTTCCAATTAAATTTGGAAGGTTGGTCATCACACATATTCATCATACAAATATAATTCTCCATCATTTATTATTCAAGGTCAGTCTCCTAATAATAAAGTGGAATTCCTAAGTTCTTTTTATCACACTTCATGTGGCTTCTCCTACTTGAAGACCATATAACTATTGGCTAGAATTTTCTTTCCATTAGGATGAAAAAACTTGTGAACATTTTTTCCAACGTATGAATTTCTAAAGGTCCAAATACAAAACAAACTATTTCTATTTGGAGAGATTTACAATTAAGGGTCTTTATGTACTTGTACTTGTACTTGAAGAAATGATTCCTTACATTCTACTTTCCTTTTTAAAGTTCCTCTAGTTCATTTTTTGTACCACACTAGTATTTGAGACACTTGCCATTTAGTTTCATTCTTGTACTAATTCATGAGACTTATTTCACATTACACGTCCTTTGAAGAGTCTCTCTCGAAACATATATAGTGAGTTCCTTTCTTCAATTTGTACTTGGTCATAGGCATGAGAGATCTTGGAAAGTTCACACTATGCCTTTGGAAAGCTCACTCATATGTGAGTTTTCACATTTCTTGGTCTACTCACCCTTTTGAGTTTTGCACTTTATTATGAGTACATGTATAATTTTTGCTTTTGCATTTTTATTCTCTACATGGTATGAAAGCTCCAGGTGTTGATGGTTCATTTTGGAGCTTATGGCACTCTTAGAGGAGGTGTTGCTCATGGTGGCAACCTTTTGGTGGTCCTTGTTTTGGTCATCATCTTCATGCTTGTGAAGCATTTTGGAATGCTATTCTTCCATTTTTTCCTTTCCACCTCTCTTTTCCCACCTCATACCCTCTTTTTGGTGGCATCTGGTAGTTTGTGGTAGCTCTTCTTGCAGGGTGGTCCTTTTGATGGAGTTGATATTGCGTCTCAACCTTTTGAAGTGCGTATGAGCACTATTTGGTGCAATTTCTAGTGGTTCCATTATCTCATCCATTTGATGGAGCATTGTGCCTAACAAATCTATATGTTCTTTGCATCATAGACATGATATGAACATAGGCCAACCCATCTGTGTAACACATCAGATAAGCCTCTAGCTCTGAGATGCTACTGAGTGCATTATTTTCATATAATGCAACCAGATATGCAATATGTATCTATTCATATATTTTGAATGTGGCACGTCCTTGTTGTGGCGGATAAAAGTTTCCATGATTTCTTGTGTCACATGTCTGAATCATCTTGATTGTGACATGCTAATCCTTTGTCCATCCTCTAGAACACCATGTTTTTGTGTGTTTAATCTTTGTTATTGTTCCTTTTCCCTCCATTGCATGCCATCTCTTGGTTCATGTCTTCATACACCCTATAGAGAGGTCAAATATGTGGATTAAGATTCTATAGTGATCCATCACATTTGATGTCAGTGAGTCATCATGCTTACAGTATACAACAATATTAGTCTATGCTCTCAAGAAGTGGCACCATTATCTATCTAGAGCTAAATTCATAATTGTGTTTGACTAAGAAAACATTAAGTGGTTTACCAACTAGCTAGACTTGAAGGGATGAAAAGTTAATTGGCTCATATTTTACAAGTTTTCGATTGTGAACTTTGATATAAAAACAAGAAGCTCAATATAGTACTAAGTCTTCCAATCATATGTCTATGTGATTGCTTTGAATTCATCCAAATCCTTGATGATATACTTGAATATCTGGAAGGGATTTGTAAATATGAGCTAGAGTACAACCATACTTAAACAACTTTGATTCAATCATTACAATATTCAAGATGGTTACCTAATTTACAAACATAAGATGTGTACCAAGTGAAAGAGACTTTCAAATAAAAGTTAATTATGAACATCAAGATGCATGCTCCAAGTGAATACCATTTCAAAAGAGAAAGGACTTATGATTAGTAAAATTAGGATCTTATTGGCCAAGGTTACATAAATTTGTGGTAGAACATTGTTTCAACCTTGTAGCGTGGAGATTAACACTTAAATTTGTCAATCCTCAAGGTGTGTATTATGGTGTTTAGGGGTTGATTGGGTTGTGTGAGTGGTGAAGATGGCATTGCTATTTTGTTTTTATGAAGCTACATCAGTGTGAAAAGAGGTGGTTGGGAACGTTGTTGATGGTGAACTGAACTATTGAATGGATTTTGATTGTGAGTTCTAGAAATCTACCATTTCAACATGTACTCGAGATGCTTGGAGGTTATTAGGATCCTTAGAACATAACATGGTATTGGTTGACTATCTTGCATCAGTAGTAATGACTTATCCTTGGATATTCTTTTTGCATCCTCAGCATAACAAAGGACCATATGAACATGCCATGTCTTTGGTCTATCGTTATAAGAACATGAAGACTCCATGATTGGAGAAGTTTGCACTCATGGAACCAAAATATGAGCATCAAAATCAATAATGATGACAATATGCAAAGATTATTCTTATATTAAATAGTGTGATAATGTAGAGAATTCAAAAAATGGAAACAAAAGTAAATACTTGATCACAAGTTCCAATCAGATAATAGACTTGTGTCAAACTACAACTTTATAATAACACCACAAAATTGATTGAAGAAATCATATAATTTACATGAATTGGTGGGTTAAATTCATTGGTCAGGTTTGACAGAAAAATTCACGAACTTCAGATTCATCTAACACCAAAACTAGAAATCTATAGAAGTGTCTAAGCAAGATCCACTAAAAAAAAATAGATGATTTTGAAGATTCTATAAATATCATCATAGAGCTTCTCAAAAGCTTTGTGATGATATTGAACATGCCTTATTTTTTAAAAACAAGCATAGAGTTGTGGTCAACAATTTTTTTAGAAGTAGATAATTGTCTGACTTTAGAATTCAAGGTAAATATTGTGGTTACTGATGGCTATGTATTTAATCTACCTCTACCTGGTAATGCACTCTTCCTAATCATCTTCTCTCAGTCCTTCTACCACTCTTGATGATACTGACCACTCTCTACCTAATTAGACTCCATTTACTCACCTCCACTACATTCACCCTCTCCATCTCTTCTGTTGCCACCTATTACACAATTAATGCTCATAAACTGGACACCTTACCTCATAACCGTGCTCCACCTTAAATGCCTTTGGATTCGAAAGATTTGGCTTGGATAGGCCATCACCTTGTTCACTGGTTCCAATGTGTTTATTAGTTACATGACAAACATGTAATTAATGTGTCTACTTGTCTCACAAATAGAGTCCTACTAAATTTCCAAGAATTAGAAATTGCAAAGTAAAAATAAGAGATCAATAAGTTGAACTCACAAGTATTTGAAGCACAATTGTAAGCTAAAAGATGGGAATCATGGTATGAATGGATCAATTTGGATCAATCTAGCATAAAATGCCAAGCATGAGGCAATTCTTCATATGTAGCAGTTTTACCACTAGAAGATTGTGACCAAAGATAGTAAGATGAAAGAATTGCAAATGAAGCATGATGAAAAATCTCATCTCCACGGAGAAAAACTAAAGGAGATTAAGAGAAAATTTGATATGGAGATGATACAAATTGACCAAAATCATAACTTGGTGAAGCACGTTCATAATAATTACCTACTTACTTGCAATAATTTCGCCATTCTAGGCATTAGAGGTTTTATGTCATTTAGACTTTGTTGGTGCACACGATCGGATATTGATGCATATCCCCATGTCCATCTTGGCCTTCATCAGAAGTGTGTTGAGTTGGGCCTTTTGAGATACATTTTGGGAGGGTGTTACCTCTATGGTGTCTCTTACCCTCAATGATGATCATCCTTTCCATATAGATTGAGGTCTTTGGTTTGTACGAAAGGGCTATTGTGGAAGAGAGATGGTATGAAAATATTGTACCACCACTTAATTATTTTTTGAGTAGGGAGAGGTAGGTACCTATGAGGATGAGGTTTGTGGCAACACATTTGTCTTATCCCTATATGTATTGTACCTTGATCCTAATAAGATTTTATTTTTGCAAGATTCTAGGACGAAACCTTCATTGGAAGATGTTCATTGGGATGCACTTGATGCTATGCATATTGAGGTTAGTCAATATGTACCTGCATATGATTCGGAGCCTTTAGTGGGAGGTTTCCATTGAGATACATATGGTTCCACGCTAGTTAGATGCTAGGCATATGTTACATGCATATGGTTGCAACCTTTTGTAGGATGTTTCCATTTGAATGCACATGATGCTAAGCAACCTTTAGTAGGATGTTTCCATTTGGATGCATGTGGAAAAAGATTTAAAGTTAGCTAATAGTGTTGTTTATATGAATGTTGTAATTGTCAGAGGAAATTCTATTGAGGAGTTTCACGTTAAAAAGAAGCTACTAAAAAATGAATCTCGTATGTTCGGGTCAGAACATCTTATGTATTTTCATGAAATTTAAGTAGTAGAAAAATACGGTTCGTTTTCTTATTAGATGAAGCTGTATCATGTATATCTTTTGAAAAAAGAAAAATGGTATGAGAGGTTTTGAGCCTACTATAGTAGTAGTACTAGTACTATAATAGAGGAATTTTAAGTATCATTTCTATTAAATCACTTTTTCTTGCTCTTCTATTATTGTAAAAAATGAAGGCAAATCTAAAAAGAAAAAGGAATCTTCCAAGAAATTGAGCTCAAGGAAAGGAATCTTCGAAGAAAAGGAATCTTCCAAGAAAAGGAATCTTCCAAGAAATTGAGCTCAAGAATCTTTTTCCTTCTTAGCCATGTCGAATTTGAAATCATATAGATGGGATTATCAAGAATTTAGATGGTCAATTAAAATGCATTATCAAGTCGGTACATTTTTGTCTGAAGGGGAAGCAAAGAGTGGGTTCAGATAGTGGAGGCACACCTGTGCCATCCAAGTGTAGAATAATAATTGGAGGAAAAAAATGAGCTCATTCCGGGTCCACCAAATTCTAAAGCGTGCCCCCTCCCCCCCCTTTAGGACAAAAGTGTGCATAGCAAAAACCTCCCTCGGTGATTTTTTTTTTTTTTAAATGGAGGTTCGGCCGAGGCCTACTCCTCTAGGCTTTAACTTTGAAATTGCAACTGTACAAGGAAAGGCATAGTACCCATGGGACCCCCCTTTACATAGCTAAGTTGAACTGGGGTCACAACTACCGTGGGGCAGGACAAATAGTGGCACATCACCCACAAGATACAACTTTCCATGCTAAACATGTCCCTTAAATGGTGCCGGCGGGGGTTGAACCCTTGCCCCCGCCTCAAGAGGCAAGAAGCCCAACCACCCGGACAAGCCGCTTGGGACAAACCTCCCTCTGATTGGTTACCTTATTTGTGCAGTTAATAAAAATTGTTTTAATTCTTCGTTTTTGACGTTCCATACCGCTCCGTGTGAACATGCAATGGATGCATCTAAAAATGTGTTGTGTTCAGTGTCACCTAATCTCAACCCATCCAAAGCTCAATAGATGGTAGACTTGGAAGAGTTCGTTGCTAATTCTCATTCGTCACTTAGAACAATGAAATGTTATGCGCCTACAAAGTTTTGTGGCGGCCTGCCCCCCTCAGAACAAAGTTAAGCAAGACAGAACTCATGACATCAATGGTATTGATTATTGTCTTTCACAATTTGAGATTTTGCACAATCAATGACAACGATTGTTGTCTTTCACAATTTGAGATTCTGATGATTTTGCATTTCAGAATCACTTCTGCCTTGTGTGAATTGAATGTGCTGAAGATTTACATCGAACAAAATGAAGTGAGTACTGCTGGGCTAGACATGTAATGGCTCTCATCAGTTTAAACCAATTGTAATCCAGTTCAACCCTTGCTTTGTGGAATAAAGGGTGTTTCATACGTATTATGCCCATTCACCTGTACAATTGTACTTTCAAAGTTAAAGATAGGAGAGTAGACACTTGCCGAACCTCCTTAAAAAGAAAAATGGAGTGAATATTGCTGATATAGTATAAAATCACCCTTGATTCTTTCACGTACCAAATAGTGTATGGACATATGTGTTGCGTTCAATGTCACCTAATCTGAACCTAGCCTAAGCTCAATAGATGGACTTGGAACACTTTCATGTACCAAATAATATCTGCCCATCTGACAGCACAAAGTATGACGCCAGTTTGTATGAACCCAGTCGTCTTATATGATACTACACCTCACATCTTTGCCACCATGAATGGCTAAATATCATGTATCAGCCCACGTCCCACCATCTTGTTCCCGCGCGCGATTCACAGAGAGAGAGAAAGAGAGGATACACGAACCTTTTCTCTGTCACTCTTAAAAAGCAATGGAGATGATCACCCTCAGCAAAAGGAATCAAAAGATGCGGCAGATTGTCGGAGACGACGAAGTCGTGTCTTTTGCATGGAGGCCAAACGGACAGGAAAGCATTACATGAGCGTCACAAGGGCATTGGGAACGCAGAAAGTAAGAGAGATATTTCAACTTTCCATGCAAACCGTGAGATGGGCTTTTACGTTAAAAGAAATGCATCTTATTGTCATCATCAGCTGCTATGGAGTTGCTAAAGCTGACACCTGTTTCTGTAGCTTGCCGGGAATTCTCTGAAGCCTGTGATAAGGTTCGGCGAGTCCGCCCTTTTGTCGCACAAATGTAGACAGACGTCAGAACATGGAGCCCAACAAATCAGAGAGAAATAAAATTGCACAGTGCAGAACGTGAGGCTTGGCGATGTAGTTTTTTGTTTTGAGAGTACAATGAATTGGAAACACACTCACACGGAGTGTTGATTTTTGACGGCCGTATTGCCTGTTTTGGCCATTTTTTACCGTAAAATAAGGTCAAGAATTTTATACGACTTTCAAAAAATACATTAAAATCAGCAAATACAGGTATGATCTGTACATAGCCTTCAAAATTGAAGGGCATGGTCGACCGTCAAAATACAACATTGCAGTCGGAGTCACACACCCAACCTCTTAAGGTAGTGGCACCCATCTTATGTCCAGCCAAGACTTGAGCTCACGATTTCCTACAAAAGACTCAAGGTGTCAAACCAGTACGTTATGAGGGCTCGGACTTTGGCGACAGAGTTTTTAGTCCCTCCAACTTTTTATGTCGTTCACATCTATGAGACTTGCACTTGCACTCAAGTGATCTGTGAGAACTTTACCTTACCGTACACCACGAGTCTTATCACTACACCACATCTCCCCGATTCATGGTTGGATTTTGGCACGTCAGATATCTATTACTTGACCTATTATTGACTCGTTGCATTTGGCATCACTAACCCATTTCTGACTTGAGCCATTCTAGTGATTCAAGGAATAAGACTAGAAGTAAATCAAGGAAGAGCGGTATTGAATTCTATTATTGTCATAAGAAAGAACACATGAAGAAAGGCTGCTATGCATTAAAGAATGCTAAAAGTAAAGGAAAAAATATTGATGGGCATGTAAAAAATTTATTTACACCATATGCTTCGATTGTGAAGATTGAAGAAATTAATACTATTTCTGATGAAGGTGATGTATTGACACTTGAAAGAATTGTGCTCACTAAGGCTCTTATGGCTGATTCTCTTTCCACATGTGGCTACTAGATTCTGGTGCTTCTTTCCATGTGACACACCATAGGGAATTGTTCTCTACTTATGCAACAAAGTCTCTTGGTACCATGAGGCTTGTCGACTCTTACCACTGTGATGTTGCTAGGGTTGAAGATGTAGTTTTGCAGTTCATTGATGGTTCAAAATTCAATATGCATGTATGCCATGTACCTCAATTATCATGCACTTTGATGTCAATTGATCAACTTGATGGCCTTGGTTACAAGATGGTTTTCTATGCTCAATCCTTTTGCATATCAAAGGGCATATGGTTATTGCAAAACGAAGCAAAGTTGGCTCATTGTATCCTTTATTTATATCATAGAAAGAACACTTGTTAGTTGTTATTGAACAACCTATGGCTTGTATTTGACATGGCCGTTTCAACCACATAACGCATGGGGAATGGATAATGTTTCTTCTGATGGCTACTTACCATTATATCTTTCTTTGATTTTTCATTTTGTGAGCATTGTCAATATGGAATGCAAACTAATACTGTGCATACGATGCACATTGAATCCTCAATTCATCCTTTAGATCTCAGTCATACAAATGTGTGTGATGCTATGCCCATAAGTTCATTAGATGGTTCTCTTTAATTTTCCACTTTCATAGATGTTGCTGCTAGAAAATTCAGGGTATATCCTATCAAGTCGAAGGATGAGCTATTCCCTACTTTCAAAAAAATGTCTTCCTTCAGTTGTGAGACTAAAGCAAGCCATTTTTTGGCTTTACATTCAAATAATGGGGGTGAGTATACCTCACATGTGTTTGGAATGTTCTGTCAGTATAGAGGAATTCATACAGATTTTACAGCTTCTTATAACCCAATAAAGAATGGTGTAGCTAAAAGGATAAATTAAACTATTCAAGATAGAGGAGCTTCTAAGCAGCATCATGCAAAACTTTCACAAGGCTTTTGGGCAGAAGTAGTATTGATTGTAGTTCATGTGATTCATCTTTCACCTAGTACTTGGAAAGGAGTGAGAGTGGCACAAGAGTTATGAATGTGGAAACCACCATATTATGATCATCTTAGAGTTTTTGGGTGCAAAGCGTTTGTTCATATACCCATGAATCTTAGACATAAGATGGAGCATAAGTCAAAATAATGAATTTCTCTTGGATATGGTCATGAAGGCCAAGTTGAAAATCAATTATGGGACCTTGAAGCATGCCGAGTGATAAAAAGTAGTGATGTCATTTTCAATGAGTCCAAGATGCATAAACAACCCATTAAAGAGGTTGAAGTGAGAAGAGTGTTGTTTGAGGATACTGGTCTAGTTAGCATGCATAAAAATGCTACTCATAGGAATGTTCACGAGAATGTCCAATCAGATTACTGTGCAAATGCTTCATATACTTTGATAGTGATGTGTGCAAACACACTTAGGATCGCCGAGGAACTTTTTCTCTCTTTAGGAGGTTTTTTTCCTTCGGCTTGTATATACACCTATAACCCTAATGATGTGGGAGAAATTTGATTTCCCTACTTGGAAAGACAATCAATGATAAAGGACTCATTCACATCAAGAAGATGAAGACCTTTGAACAAAGATATGGACCACCTTGGCTAAAACGACTTGGAGTTTAGCTAACTTTACGAGACACATTAGTTCATCATCATTGTATGACACATGTTATTAGATTTTGAAAGATATCTTGCATAAGACTAAGGAAAACGTGGTTGAGTTACCACACTTGGAACCTATAGGTTGTGGGTTCATACCCCACAATCGAAGCTCAAAAAGATAACAAAATTGCCCTTACTTTAAACGGTCTTCTTCCTCAACCGATAAATCAAGTTCTTCTTTTTCAATTGATGAATCAAATCTAACGCAAGCTTTTTGGCAGTAGCTTTTTCGGTGGCGATGTTATTTTTGGAAGTCAAGTAATGGAGAGGGATGCTTCTACAACTCTAAAATTAGAGATTCAAGTGTGTAAAAGAATGCTTAACTCACCTCACAAGATAGAGTCGATTAGCATTGAGGAAGTTTTTGTTTCTAGATGATTGTAGGCTTATGTGCGCAATACATTTCCTATTTGATATGCAAGTTTGTAAAGAACACATTCAGACGTTTTAAAACATTCAAGATGAAGCAATGTTAATGTTTGTAAAAAGGGCATGGATGTTTATGATTCGAGTTCTTCACACAAAGTATGTTACTTCAAAAGTCATATATGCAAGCATTGGTTGAGATACCATCAAAAGTGGTTGCCCCTATTATATCAATCGCCTTAATTGATGAGAGAAAATGTGTATGTTGCACATCATTAACCTATTTGATACGTTTTAAAACATTCAAGATGAAGCAATGTTGTTTATAAAAAGGGCATGGATGCTTATGATTCGACTTCTTCACACAAAGTATTTCACTTCAAAAGTCATATATGCAAGCATTGGTTGAGATACCATCAAAAGTGGTGGCCCCTAGTATATCAATCGCCTTAATTCATGAGAGAAATGTGTATGTTGCACATCATCAACCATAGTTTCCCTTGGAGGATATAGCATTTTAGAGAAGTTGTGTAACTAGATCTTGTGGATGCATGTATGTAGAGATAATACAATAACAAAATCTCACAAGAGCACACATATAATAGAGAGAGACAAGACAAAACACAAGATTGGGTATAATCTCCCCCCACAGACTCTTATGGAAGAGTCCATCAGAGTATGTGTATTTATAGGTATTTTCCATTATGTCCTGAATAGAAGATACATGAGGGAATCGCTTTGAAAAGCGTGTGTTTTACGAAAAATTTTCTTTATTTACAAAACATCGCTTTCTAAGAGATATACTATTTAAAAGAAAAAAATAGAATACTATCTTTTAAAATATCTGAGTAAATCCATGTGCATTCACTCCCTCATGATTCTTCACCTGCAACACAATCACATTAAAAACCTCAAGATATGAAAATCCATTTCACATTCCATTATTTCATAAAGTATAATATGCCTCCTAGTTGATGAGCAACTGACCTCATTTGATAAGAATAAAATAGACATGGATGGCTACTCACATGTCCCCATCATTGAACAATCATAAGCATATTCCATGTAAAAAAAAAAACACATGCATGGAAATGGGAAACTCAAATTTAATGTGACTATGAATGATATGCACAAATCAAGTGGTCAGAATGTGGAGTTAATGATGTCTTATGAATCCATTGAGATTCTTCTAGTGAGTGATTTTTACATTTAACTAAATATTTATGATATTAGTTACCAATGCATGTAGTAGTAACATCATAATCAAGTATTTTCTCTAGAACTAAAATTTCAGCATCCTCTTCAAGTAAAGGAGGACCATGTAAAATAGGAGTAAGTTGTAAAGTTCTCGTAAAGGATTTCAATAAACTAATATGAAAAGAATTATGTATATTCCAATGAGAAAGTATGTCTTATCTAAAAGCATTCTCATTTATTTTTTGAGTAATATGGAAATGTCCATAATAATGTGGTACAAGTTTAACCTTAGGATGTTGTAAAATATTTTTCAAACATCTTTTAATTATTCATAACCATACCAAGTCATTCATCAAACTGTTTCGTTACTCATTTCTTATTAGCATTATGCATGTAACACTTTTGACTCTTCTTAATGTGCTCATGAACCTTATGAAGTGTAGAAATATGATCTTGTGCAAAAGAATCAGCCATAGGGATACCATTTTGAGTGATAGTCATGGGAGTGGGAAGATTTTTACCATAAACAATTTCATATGGTGCACGTCAAGTAGTGGTATGTGTTGTGTTATTATATGCAAATTCTAGTAAAGGATTTTTCTCATCCCTGTTACTTGGATTATCTAGAGAATAACAACGTAATAAATCTAAAATAGTACTATCCATAGCTTCAATTTTCCCATTATCTTCACGACCAAATGAAGAGCTAAAGTGTATATTGGAACCTAAATTTTGAAGTAATGCAATCCAAATGTGATAACAAAAATGAACATCAAGATTTGATAGAATAACTTTTGGAAAACCATGATGTAGAAAAAATACATTTAATTTATTACTTTCCAAAATCCTCTATAGTATGGGTGGGTCCCATAGCCTTATATAGAACCAAAAACTATTACTAAACGTGTAAAAGGACTTTTAGCGATATTGGAATTGAAATAGAAAGGGAAAGGTTTTGTCTTGGAAATGTAAAAAGAAAGAGAGAGAGGTAAAAGTAATGTTAAATATAAGTTAAAAGAAATGGGGTATCAACACATGAGAATAGGTTAGTGGATAAAGCATATCTATTGCAAGTGAGAGGTGGTGGGTTCAAATCTCCTACATGCTAAATAGGAAAATAAGTAAGCTCTTATTGCCACTCATTAGTTAGAGAGGGTTTGCATGTAGCCAACGGCTGCCAATGGGACCAAAGGGAACCAAGAGTGCCAAGGAAGTCAAAGATGCCATAGTTCTATTTAATTAAAAATGTGAATTGAAAAATGCAAACTTGGAACAGCATAAATGAACCAAAACAAGTGTTGAATCACGATTGAACATTGAGAAGTAAACCTCTATAGATGCGCACAAGCTTTGATACCACTATAACTAGATCTTGTAGATACATGTACACAAAGATTATACGATAACAAAATCTCACAAGAGCACACATAGAATAGAGAGAGACAAAATTGAACACAAGGTTGGGTACAATCTCCCCCTCACATACTCTGATGGACGATTCTATCAGAGTACATGTATTTATAGTTATTTTTCATTATGTCATGAATAGAAATTACATGAGGGCAACACTTCAAAAAGTGTGTGTTTACAAAAAATCTACTTTATTTAGAAAAATTCACTTTCTAAGAAATCTACTATTTTTACAAAAATATATAACATACTATCTTTTAAATATCTTCAAAAATATTTGAGTAAATCCACATGCATTCATGCCCTCATGATTCTTCACCTGCTAAATCGAAACACAATCACATTAAAAACCTCAATACATTAAAATCCATTTAACATTCCAGTATTCCATAATGTATAACAAGTTGCCCATTGTAGTACCTAGGAGGTTCTACCCAAATTGGCTCTTTTCTTGAAGAATCCTCCAAGTATTGATTGAGTGGGGCCAATGCTAGAGTTTCTATCAATTTTTTCTTGTCAATTCACTTTAGGAGATACATAGATCACCCCAAGTTTATGTTCACCCTTGCAATCACCTTTCTTGGTATTGTAGTAACCCAATTATGGCCCTAGACTCAATCAAGGTGAGTGCATGCCCAATAGTGGCCTTAGAATCTACGAAGGTGAGCATGCACCTAATAGTGTTCTTAATCGATGTCTTACCTTGAGGTCCTCAGAGGCTTGACATGCCATGAACATAAGTAGAACATTTTCATTCGGAAGTTGAACAGAAATTCGAAGTCATGCTACATCCACCCACAATAATCAATTGATAAGGTTCCCCTCTCCCCATGCCACATTGGACTAGCAAGTGCCCTTTTTAGTCTACCCACCAACAAGGGCTGATTAGTCACCTTAAAACCCCTCTTCTTAGTGAATTTTATTTCCCCATCATATTGCAAGGTGAGCAATTAACCTCCACCTCCAATTTGCCTTGAATCTCTTCCCGAAGGCCAAAATGTCTCCTAGCTTCAAGCTATCAAGGGTTGGAGTTTCTTTTGACTATGCCAACCTAGGGTTCGTGCCACTTTTCTTAGTCATTTAGCAAGTGTGCCTTGCCTACCCAAGAAGACGAGTACAAGTGATTTACAAAAAACTATGTTGAATAAGAATTGACCATGCCCTACAATCACAATGCTATAATGAGTAGAAAACCTCAAAGGTATACTTATGAATATTTTATGAATACTCATTATGCTTTTATGACAAAGGTGGAGGAGGAAGATGAACCTATATGTTATGAATAGACAAAAGGAATTGAAAAGTGGAAGAAAGCAATGAAATAAGGAAAGGATGCACTACAAGATAACAAGACTTGGATTTTAGTTCCCAAGACCTTGAAACAAAAGGTAATTGACTGCAAATGTGCGTTCTAGATTAAAAGAAATAGTAATGGTAGTGTATCAAGATATAAATCTATACTTGTAGGAAAAGGATATGCTCAAGCTCAAAGATTCTATGAGGAAACATTTAGTCCATTAGCAAACATTGGCCATAGTGAGAACTCTGTTGGCTTTAGCTACAAGTATGGAATATATATCTATTAGACATAAATATGCCGTTCTTGATTGTGATTAAGTGAAGAACTGTATATGTCACAACCAGATGGTTATGTGGATGCTAGGTGTCCTAACCATGTATGCATGTTAAACAAGTCTATTGATATATTTAGGTAGTGATGTGTGTGAACACTCTAGGACCGCCGGGGCACTTTTTTCCCTCTTTAGGAGGTTTTTTTCCCCCGGCTTGTATATACGCCTATTGCCCTAATGGGCTACTTATCTTTGTACATTCTCTAGTAATACATTCAGTATTGTGTGTTTTTGCTCCAAGCTTCTTCTTCTTCCTTGTGCTGTTCGCGTGCTTCCGTAGACATCTATCTCCAACAATTGGTATCAGAGCAGGTTGTCGCTTCTTCTAGGGCGCCATTGACACTCCTCCGTTTGTAGTCTCAGATTCGCACGACATTTGGTGAGCATACTCAGGGTGTTTACGAGATCAAAACGGCTTCGCTTTGTGGTGCCGAAATCGCGATCTGAGCTCGTTTCGGCCTCCGAACGCACTATCGCAGTGCTTGTGCAGGCTATTTCGTCCTTTTGTGCCAAAGGTATATACCAGTTTTTGTTTGCTAGTTTAAGCATCTCGAAGTCTGCTATAGGTTTAGCAGAACTCGTCTGGGCAATTCCGTTCAACTTTTTGAGATACAATCGATTTTCTGCATCAAGGTATTTTAGTCACCGGCCATGGCTGAAAGCAGTGATGTATTCCGTATGTTGGCTGTTGAGGATAAGTTGGATGGTACCAACTACCCATTATGGGCTTATATGATGCGACATGTATTGGTTGCAAAAGGACTGTGGAACATTGTGTGGGGTGTTGAAAGACGTCCTGTTACACCTACGACTACAGGTACTACAAATAGAGGTGCTGGAGGTGCTGGAGCTGATGAAGATGGTGTCGAAGATGATATTGTGCAAATTCCTGTTCGTGCTGCTCTTTCTGTTGCACCTACTGCAGAGCAGATTTGTTGGGATGGCAGAGATGCCCAGGCACATGCATTGATAGCTTTGTCTGTCAAACGTGCCATTATTCCTCACATACGCTCTTGCAGAACAGCTCGGGATGCTTGGGATACACTTACCAGATTGTACCAAGCTAGGAATGAGGCTCGTGTTGCTTACCTCCGAAAACAATTGGAGAGTGAGCACATGAATGAAGGTGATTCTATGGACAGTTTCTTAATGAAGATCAAAGATTGGAACAGTTGATTTCTGCTGATGAGGTTATACCAGATAGCTCACTTGTGCAGACCGTTCTGAATGGTCTTCCTGATTCATATCAGAGTTTTGCTTCTACTCTTCGGTTGATGATGAAAGGCAATCCAAATGCCTTGTCATTTGAGGAGTTAGTCTCTGTTCTGTTGCAGGAAGATCAGTCTAGGCAGAACAGGTCCATTATGCGTGTTGCAGATCAAGCTTTCGTGGCTAGTCAGAAGGGCAAAGGAAAATGGAGCTCTTCTACTAGTAAGCAGAAATCTGCAAATGCTGCACATTCAAAGAACCAAGACAAAGATGAGAAATAATCAGAAAAGCAAAAATTGTTTTGTAAGTACTGTAAAGGCAATGATCATATCATAAAGAACTGTCCAAAACTGGCTGCTAAAGAGGCAAAGAAGAAAGAGGCTGGAATGGTTGTTGCAGAGGCCTCTACACCAAAAACAAAGTCTGCAAATCTTGTGTAGGAAGAAGAATGGGCGTTTACTACTGTCTGCAGTTTTGACCCATCTTCTCATGATCAGTGCATGTTTGCAGTAGACTTAGATGTTTGGTACTTTGACAATGGGGCGACCAAACATATTACCTCGCAGCGTAGTTTCTTCTCTTCACTCGAGCCTGCCCCTACAGGGAATACTGTTACATGCGCCAACAACTCCTCTTATCCTGTTATGGGAGTTGGTAAGATCATTTTGACTACTGCTGATGGTAGTTCTTTCACTTTGTCAGATGCTTTATTTGTGCCAGGGATAAAAAAGAATCTGTTATCAGTTTTTGCATTAGCCAAGATTGGCTTGGTTGTGAAATTTGTTGATGACAGGTGTACAGTTCATGATCTCTCAAATGGCGATGTGATTATTGCTTCTGGCATTTTATGTCGTGGGCTGTATAAGCTCATAGACTATGAAAGATCTGTGAATGACTCGACATGTGTAGTTCAAGGTTCTCAGGCTATGTCAGATGCAAAACTTTGGCATGCACGCTTTGGTCATCTGAATTTTGCTAGTTTGCTACGCCTGCAGAAATCTAAAATGGTGTCCTCTTTGCCCAAACTTGAGGCACCTGGAAAACATGTTTGTGAAGGCTGTATTTTGGGCAAAATGCAGCGTTCTTCCTTTCCAAAAGATGGTTCAGTTCGGGCTATGCAGAAATTGCAGCTTGTACATAGTGATGTCTGTGGTCCTATGCAGACACCCTCTTTTGGAAATTACCTTTACTTCGTGACTTTCATTGATGATTTTTCCAGGCATGCATGGGTATATCCACTCAAAGCAAAGTCCGAAGTGTTCATGTGCTTCAAACAGTTTTTGGTTTTGGCTGAAAATCTGTCAGCATGTAAAATGGGCACCCTCCGTTCTGATCGAGGGGGGGAATATATGTCTTCAGATTTTAATGCATTTCTGGTTGAATGTGGGATAAAACACCAGTGTACAGTGCCGTATACACCTCAACAGAACGGAGTTGCTGAATGGAAGAACAAGTCTCTCATGGAGATGGCGAGGTGTATGGTCAAGAGTCAGGCTTTACCTCATAGTTTCTGGCTTGAGGCTGTCATGTGTGCAGCATATGTACTGATGTAAAGCGTGCTAATGATGTGCTTCTGATCATTGTTGTCTATGTTGATGACATGCTGCTCACTCGTCCTATTGAGAAGCATATTGCTGATTTCAAGGCTGATTTGCATGCCTCATTTGAGATGTCTGATTTGGGGCATTTGCATCACTATTTGGGCATTCAGTTTATGCAAGTTGATGGTGGAATGGCTTTGTGTCAAACGAAATATATTGACACATTATTGCAGCGTTTTGGCCTTGAAGACTGTAAGCCTATTGCCACTCCTATGGAGACAGGTTTACGATTGAGTCTTCATGATGCTGGAGATGCATTTGATGCTGTTCTCTATCAGCAGGCTGTTGGATGCTTGATTTACTTATGCATTACTCGGCCATATATTCAGTTTGCTGTCTCACAGATGATCAGGTTTATGCATTGCCCAGGAGTCACGCATTGGAAGGCGGTTAAGCGCATCTTTCGCTACTTGAGTGGTACTCGGCTACTTGGGTTGTTTTATCCCAAGGGGGGATCACTACCGCCAGATTTGCATGCTTTTTTTGACTCAGATTGGGCTGGTTGCTATGACACTCGTGTGCCCACCAGTGGTTTTTGCTTCATGCTTGGTAGCTCATGTATATCTTGGTTGAGCAAGAAGCAGCCTACTGTGGCCACTTCCAGTTGTGAGGCTGAGTATAGGGCACCTTTCACAGTGACTGTTGAGTGTGTGTGGCTCAGACGCCTTATGGCTGATTTGGGTGTTGGCCAGTCTTCTGCCACCACCATCTTCACTGACTGTCAGAGCACATTGGCAATTGCGAGGAACCCTGTGTTCCATGCTCGCACTAAGCATATTGAGGTGCATTATCACTATGTCAGGGAAAGGTTCTCTGCTGGGGAGATCAGCTTGGCATATGTGCCCACGCAGGAGAACATTGCAGACCTTTTCACGAAGGCTCTGCCTAGGGAGAAGTTTGAAGCTTTCCGCAAAGCTTTGGGCTTACTTCCTTTTGTGGAGTGATTTCCACATAGCTTGGCACTTCCTTATACATGAGTGCCAGCTCCTTGTTCACCGCATCACTCCCAGGGGGGATTTGTTGATATATTTAAGTAGTGATGTGTGTGAACACTCTAGGACGGCCGGGGCACTTTTTTCCCTCTTTAGGAGGTTTTTTTCCCCCGGCTTGTATATACGCCTATTGCCCTAATGGGCTACTTATCTTTGTACATTCTCTAGTAATACATTCAATATTGTGTGTTTGTGCTCCAAGCTTCTTCTTCTTCCTTGTGCTGTTCGCGTGCTTCTGCAGACGTCTATCTCCAACAAAGTCATTGTACAATCTTAAACAAGCACCAATGACATGGAATGAAAGGTTGATAAAATATGTTATGCTCCAAGCATACACAAAGAATCATGTTGATTCTTCAATTAATTTATTTAAAACATGTAGATGACATATTTGTATATGTATGCATCTATTTGAATGACTTATAGATTACAAGTAATGATGCAAAAGCAATTGAGAATATGAAAGGTAATTTTAAAAAGGAATTTAGAATTTCTGATCTTGGTTTGCTTAGATAGTTTCTTAGGATTGAGATTATGTATGAAACAAAGGTATGTGGTCGATATACAAAAAGTATATATGTGATATCTTGAAAAGGTTTAATATGCAAGAGTATAAGTTTGTTTCTACTTCAATGGAATGTAAAGTAAAGTTGAGTGCAAAAGAAGGTGATGTGTTTCATGATATAAATGCTTATAGATCCATGGTAGGATATTTGATTTATGAAACAAAGAGTATACCTAATATATGCTATGCATTAGGAGTATCATCATAGTTCACGCATGAACCTAGAATATCTCATATGCATGCAACCAAAAATATGCTTAGGTATTTGAAATGTACCATGAAAGAAGATTATTTTATAGTCAAGATGTGGATCTATTTCTTAAAGTCTTTAGTGATGGAGATTGGGCTAGATGTAAAGATGACAAATGATCCACAAGTGGATATGCATTAATAGCAAGAAACAAGACATTAACATGGAGCTCAACGAAACAACCTGCAATTGCTTTATCTTCTATAGGGGTTGAATATAGAGGATTAGCATTGGCTACTACTAAGATTATGTGGTTAAAAAATTTGTTTCATGACTTGAATGTGTAGGATGATGTATGATTGATATATGTGGATATATTTACCTACATTCATATGACCTCAAATCCAATTTTTCATCCCTAGACAAAGCATATAGAGGTACACTATTATTATGTTTGAGAGAAGTCCATAAATGATGAAGTTCCCATTCCTTTTGTTGCGAAAAGGATCAAGTTGTAGATATCATCACCAAATCCTTGGATGGTCCAAGGCTTCAAAGACTCAAATATATTATTGGCATGAAAGAATTAACCTTTGGAACTTCAGGGAAAAAATGTTGAAAACATTTTTTTATATATAGATTAAGGTACAAGTTCTAAAAGATGCAAATGCCTATGGAAGGTCTTCAATATGCTACAACAGGGATCAAATAAATGATAAAGGATGGCTTAAGTACCATGTGATATATAGAATATGATGAGTCCAATGGATAAGCCACAAGGAAGTTATTATGATGTCTTATTGGAAGATTGATGTGACTACTTCTCAAAGTCCAACCATATTTAGCTTATTTCAGCACTTGAATCATGTAATACGTCCATCCAAGTGTCTAAAATGAGCTTAATTCTATTAGAAAGGTTTTTTGACATTTTTTCGTGCTATATTAAGAGAGGAGAACTTTTGATCTTCTTTCAAGTCCAGCAGATTTATATGTCAATGATTCCATTGTTATAGTTTTTGTAGACAAAGTGTGTATAGCTTGTACCTGTTGAAATAAAAAAGCACTACCCCTACTCTACTCACATGCACACATCTAACAAGCTATGGAGGAAGGAACAAAAGATAACAAAACATGATGAATGAATTAAAATGGAAATAACTTACATGAGTTGCTCTAGGAGCATGATGACTCCATGGGGAGAGAGTGGACATTCTTGCCAAGAGCTAGAGTGAATGGCTTGTGAGGAGTGAAGGGGGGCCTTGCTTATATGGACTTTTGGAGAATTCCCTTGTATGTGGGATAGATGAGCTTGCATGAGAATGAAAGTGAGTTTAGACCCAAAATATAGGAGAAGGAATGGCACACATGGCATATATCTTCTCAAGCTGCGACCTTCAAAGCACCACATCTTGTCTCTCGGATATAGTGACATAGTTCGCTACCTCTTGAAGTGGTGATTGATTTTGAAACTCCAAGAGAAGGAATCGCACACATGGTAGATATCTTCTCAAGATGCGACCTTCAAAGTACCACATGTTGTCCACAAGATTTGTCTTAAATCTCACAGATAGTGCGAACTGTTCGCTTGGCTCCAGATCTCTCATAGTAGAGGAGTTTGCATGTCCATCTCCTTTGATCAATGGGTTAGGTGTAGGTAGCTCAATCTTCCTTAAAGACTCTCTCTTTCCTCTTTAGAGGTGGTAAAGGTTCAATTCCAGTGCCATGATAATAGAAAATGTGAATCTGAGAGACTCCAAAGTGATGTGCAACTTCTTCCCTGCCTTTTCAGCCACTGATGTAGAATGTTAAAGAGATACACGTAAGAGAGTGTGCACGGGTCAGCACCTATTAACTTGTAACAGGTGTCCATCCACATCCTCGTCCAACATGCAACAATCGTAGATGGCATTAGATGATACTACTCTTCGAGTTGCACCTCCGCACGGGGCAACATATAGTTTATGTTTGTCTTTTTGCAAATGGTCTCGCACTTTAGTGTCAGGCATAGCAGTAGTTGCCTGGAACTCATTTTTTAGTTCTCTGATTATTCTAGCTCACACATCTGTGGCCATCCTACTGTAAGGCCTTCCTCATGAGGACATTATCCTCAAATAGATTGATAGTGGAGACAAGGTCCGTGAACTCCAAGCTATCGCACTGCAGTTCATTAATCTCTAATAGGACTTTGATGCATCCATTTCTACAGCTCAATGATATGCAATATATTTGCTTGCATTTGCACTTCTTTTTCAGTGTACCCCACATGGAATCTCTCTCTTCTATAGCTATGTCGTTCTGGTCTTGTTCTGAGCATATGTTCTAATGGAAGCAACAACAACAACAAGACCAAGGTGATGAGCAACATATCTTTATTGACCCATGAGTTTTGAAACGATTCTTTCCACAATGATTGTTCACGAGCAAGGGGCTATCATGTCATGCCATCTTAGTGGTGATTTGCACAAGTCACAGTGCCTTTTCAAAACCGATGATGATATGGTGATGACTTACATCGGAGGTGATCAGAAGTGCTAAGAAGCACTGTTTATGAAAACTTGTAGTGCTCATAAGCACTATATTTAATACAAAAAAATCTGCCTTGGCAATATTGATGCTCATACTGACGCTTGTACCGATGATCATACTGGCGATCTATTTTAACCGAACCCAAGAGCCAAAATTCAACATTTGCTCACCTTTTGAACTCACTTCTCCTATTGTCGAGTTTCCGTGTGCAAATTGCATTGTGAGGATATTGTGTACACACACACCTCTCTCTCTACACACACATCTCTCTCTCTCTCTCTACACACACCTCTCCCTTTCTCTAGATCTCCGATTTTGGTAAGTATCACATATACTCTAGCACCCTTTCTCTTTCTCTCTGTTCTCTCTTTTCTGATTTCTCTTCTTGTTAGTTTTGCACGAGCTTTTTGATGTCGGTTATTTGGAATTCAATGAAGGACAACGTTAAGTGAACTTTGATGACAATGATCCAAAGAATTACATCGATGCAAGTGATTGTTTTGTTCTTTATTAACATAGAGTGGGGAGAGAGAGAGAGAGAGAGAGAGAGAGAGAGAGAGAGAGAGAGAGAGAGAGAGAGAGAGAGAGAGAGAGAGAGAGAGAGAGAGAGAGAGAGAGAGAAAGAGAGAGAGAGAGAGAGAGAGAGAGAGAGAGAGAGAGAGAGAGAGAGAGAGAGAGAGAGAGAGAGAGAGAGAGAGAGAGAGAGAGAGAGAGAGAGAGAGAGAGAGAGAGAGAGAGAGAGAGAGAGAGAGAGAGAGAGAGAGAGAGAGAGAGAGAGAGAGAGGGAGAGAGAGAGAGCGAGAGGGGGAGGGAGAGAGAGAGAGAGCGAGAGGGGGAGGGAGGGAGGGAGGGAGGGAGAGAGGGAGGGAGGGAGGGAGGGAGGGAGGGAGGAGAGAGAGAGAGAGAGAGAGAGAGAGAGAGAGAGAGAGAGAGAGAGAGAGAGAGAGAGAGAGAGAGAGAGAGAGAGAGAGAGAGAGAGAGAGAGAGAGAGAGAGAGAGAGAGAGAGAGAGAGAGAGAGAGAGAGAGAGAGAGAGAGAGAGAGAGAGAGAGAGAGAGAGAGAGAGAGAGAGAGAGAGAGAGAGAGAGAGAGAGAGAGAGAGAGAGAGAGAGAGAGAGAGAGAGAGAGAGAGAGAGAGAGAGAGAGAGAGAGAGAGAGAGAGAGAGAGAGAGAGAGAGAGAGAGAGAGAGAGCCAAAAAATCATCTAAGTTCACGCAAGTGGAATCTTGAACTAGATATGTGTGCCATTTTACCAAAATATCTAATATACATCTATTTCTAAGTAATCTTTCCCTCCTATCTAATACTATTTCAGGTTGAAGCTCAAAAGAGCCATCATCTTTCACTTTATAGTTATCCTACAAAACATGAGCAACATTAGGTACATATCTTTTAAGTAAGCTAACATGAAATACAAGATGCACATTTAAATGTTCATGTAATTCTAACAAATAAGCGAGAGATTTGATCTTTTTCAAAACTTTAAAAGGACCCACATATCGTGGAGAAATCCATGATCCTTTCCTAGCAACAAGTTAAGTAAGTGCGGATTGACTTTAAGAAATACCATGTCATTTATTTGAAATTCAAGTGGTCTCCTCTTCAAATCGTAGAATTTCTTTATTCTTTTCTGAGCTTCTTTTATATATTGCTTAATTTTTCAAAGTTAATATTTGATACCACGTATATCATTTCCTAAATCACAAGGAATCCTCAATCACAAGCTTTTGATCACTCAAGAATACTAGAAGAGAGAAAAAAATGCAGAACGTCCACAAGATAAGAGAAAATCCAACTCGGAATAGTAGACAAGATATGATTCAGAGCAAGAGAAGTTCTGGTATTATAGATTTGAATCAATAAATACAATAGCTTTGGAAAATAGCTTCTTGACAAAGCCTCAACCTCCCAACCACCCCCGAGCTATCACAATCTCATTCTCACTTGCATTCTCAATCACACTCTCACTCTTACTCTCACTCTCAATCACAAGATAATTCTTTGATTTTCAACTTCCTTTTGTTTAGCGCTGCAAATCTCCTTCAAAGTAGACTTTATCACCCCCCAAGGAAGTGCATGATCCACCAAATATAGGAAAATTTATTTCTCCCTGTGTTGCATGCAAGACTTTCAAGAAAGGATATGTCTGTAGTAGTCAAATGCTTTCCTTAGCAGTATCTCTCCAAAAGTAGAAGAAAAGCAAGAAAAAGATATATTCGAAGACATTTGAAAGTGTGCATGACAACATGTGCTTCAAAATCATGGATTCAAATAGAAATAGAGAAGCCCACTTTTTTTTTTAAGTACCTAAAAACATCAATTTCAAAGCCATATAAAAAAAAAACAGTAAGGAATTAGCTTAAGCTTGTGAGATACAGAAATGTTAAACTCTTTGATCTGCACTATAATATTAGAGATGACCTAGGTCCAAATCTGCCTCCAAGTATCACTTTTGAGCCCTCCAAGTTTAGAATTTCTAGAGAGAGAATAAAATCAAGGTATACTCTTATAATGAATGAAATGTAGAGCCTTAAACGAGGTACTTAAAACATGATTCATAAATATTTTATAGAGACACTTGTATTCTCTTATGCATGCTCTACCTTTCTCTTATACAACATTTCTCTTCATTCTTTCATCTTTATTGTCATTTTTCAACTAGAAAACATGATGCTGATAAGGTTTAGAGAGAGAATATAAAAAATCATCCATAAATTTTGTTTAATGCATAAAATGACCTAATTATTCCTTCTAAGCATTATCCAAACAATGTAATTCAAAAAATTCAAAATGAATTATTTCACTATCGAAAGGCCTATTACAACACTATTATTGTCTTTTTTATACACCAATGGAGAATTCGCCACAGAAGGACCACTCTCTTGGAGCTTTAATTCCCACCTAATCAAGGCCCAAAAAAATGATCACTTTGGATTAAATTCAAGTAGTACACTTGGTTCTTTATCCTTGTAATATCTTCTAATTTATATATTCTTTTGACGATTGCAACTGAAGTGCATGAGATAAAATCACTTGATCCAATCTATGGATCTACGAGTATTCGCACATTCGATGGGCGTGATACGTAAAACCAAAACTCGAAACTGTTTGACCGTACAATCAAGCTTAAATGAAATGAAGAGTTTACCTTTGGTACGCTCCCAAGGACTTGAGAACATTTGGTAAAATTGTTGTGGTCCACGCCTTTGAGGGACAACTGGATCAATGCCAATCCAATATTTCATATTCTTTTTTTATGTGAATGTTCAATCCCCAAATGAATCTTTTCTGGTCTTTGTGAATCTGGTAGTACCTTGTAGGAAGAAAGAAAAAGAACCATAAAAAGAAGGCATTACTTTGTCATAGGATGATCCATGTAATGCAAGGTAACACACATGATATTAAATGAAAATGGGTACCCCATCTCTGGGAAAAACCGCTTGTGTTCTCAAGCTTTGAAACTTCCCTATACTCGCTTGGATTTCCTTTCTTCTGAATAGAATTTGAATTCTTTCATTATAAGGAGGAAAAACATAATTGATAGTCTACCACAAATAGTTATTGAGTGAAAACGATGAATGAAAACACAATATGGATGTCCTAATCTAGGCATATAAATGCATACAGAAACAAATTAATCTATTTATATTTCTCATAACAATTAATAATAGATTCCTTTAAGAGCTCCATTGGCATAGAATAAACATTAAGAGTTAGTAAATGTGTGTGACAAGCTTCCATGAACTAGTTCCATGGCGTTTGTATGCACGAAGTACTGCTCTTGTTCATCTACTTCATTCCTGCTATTGATTTTGACTTTGAGTGATCAGCTTCCATACACTAAGCCCAAGACATGTGTCGCTTGCGTGAAGTTTTACAATACAGTTAACATTTGCTTCTGTCTTCTATAATCAGGCATGCGATTCCAGTATTTCAAAGAGGCTCTGAAAGGACTGTATTCATGTCAACTATTGACCTAAAATAAAGGACACGTAGTAAATGTGAGTGATTATCTTCCACAAACTAGGCCCAAGGCTTCTGTATGTACACCCATGTACTGCTCCTCTTGATCTATTGATATGGTGAAGATCTGAAATGAAGATGATGCTTTCCTTTTCTTTTTATCAGTTAAAAGCTAAGTATATTCAAGGAAGAAAATGTACAACAGGATTAGAGGGCGATAGAATTAGAAAGAGTTTTCACGCAGAGTGATCTTGGATACATTTCGTATCGGCCATGAGAGTCATGCATACTAGCTATGCATTTTATGGTACTTATGACAACTTGTGCTTGATGTATAGATTCTTGGTTCAGGATGATGTTTTTTCTTAAAAGACAAAAGCTTCAACTATATTAAAGAAAGCAAATGTATGGAAGGACTAGAGGGAGTTTATAATCACAGTTATCTTGAATACATTTTCAGATGAGGTATAAGAGGAATGATGCACACTAGCTATGCATTTTGGTAGAGTTATGAGCACTTGTTGTTTATGTGTACATTCGAATTCCTGTGGACGGATCGATGCAAATGTGCTTTATGATCTTGTCGGGTATACATTTTTGCTTTCTGGATTCCACAAAATCAGAAATCCGAAAAATGAGTGCCCCATGTATGCAGAGAAACGAAGAAGAAAAGTAATGTGAGCGCTTTTCTCTCTCCTTCTCCATGGCGACCACTGTTCATTAGCTTGTCGGACTCTCGGTGAGGCAGGAGGAAAGGGATGATGAATAAAAGTACTTAAATGCAGTCTCTGAATGTCGGCGGAGACCATACCGTCGCGTCAACGTCACGACACAGATCTTCGAACAAGAAGGACCCCTCTTTAGCAGGAAAACAACAGATGCAAAACAGAGACTCTCACGGAAGCTTGATAAAGGAGCTTGTGTCCTGGTAGTTATCAAAGCTGGCACGTCTCTGTGCAGCCGTGTACCACTTTTCTCTACGTGCATGGGCGTTTTTCTTTCAAGCTCGTCCGCAGAAGGTTCCTTCTGGATATTCCTCATGCCGTTGTTTATGGGGGCGCTGTCGGAGAGTGGAACCCACAACGAAAGAGAGTTGAATGAGTTCCGTATCGCCTCGACCTTCAATCCCATGGACGCTACGTCTCTCATAAAGCTTTGATTGGTATCTTCAGAGGTAGGGAGGGCGAAGGTCAGCGATGGCGGATGTATGTATGTATGTGGCATATTCACAGAGAAGGATGGCGAGGGAGACGCTTTTCTGAAGGACGTGCCTGACAGATTCCTGGTGAGATAATTTGTAACGGAGAGACAAGAATCACGAAGAAGTGTCCTGACGAGTTTTCAATGTATTTCCCATTTTCTGAACAGAGCAGCTTTGAACAGGGAAAGGTTGTACGATAAGCTTTTAGACAAGCATTTGCTTTTTGCTTTTACATTGTTTTCAATTGACTGAATACACCTCATTGATGAAGAAATTGATTTTACTGTTAAGTGTCCTGGTTCAATCCAATACTAGTTGTAGATGGAAACTAATATATAACTATGCTTTCTTGCAAATCTGTAGCTCATTGATGGAGAAATTGATTTTATTATTCAGTCCAATACTAGTTGTAGATGGAAAGTAATATATAAATATGCCTTCTTGCAAATCTGTAGCTCATGGTTTAATAAAATACTACACGTTGATGGCATAAAATAAATAAATGTTCCGTCTTTCATTTCTTTACCATTTCCATATCAGTATTTCTTTACCATTTCTGTTTATGGATATAAGGAATATGTCAAGAAAGTACTTTTGGATATATGCAGATTCTATACTTCAATATTATGCATAAATTTATTGTCAAATTTTGATTTTTCGTTTTAATTAAAGCCGTTACCGATGTCATCTATTTGCGGTTCCATGTAATTTTAATGCTTGACAATGATATGAGACACATGCATCATCCAAGAAAATTTGTTGACATGATCGGGTAACCAAACTTTTCAAGGAAATTATACACGTGCTGGGATGTACCCATTCATTAGGATGGAGATAATACCTATATACTTTTCCTCTAGCTATTACATTACAAAATTTGTACATAGAAACTCAAGAGCAAGCTAGGTAAAGAGTGATATTGACCAATATGCATAATAAATGTAAAGTGTATTGGGACGTATTTGATAGCATGGTGTTGTTCTTTGTACAGAGATTGGAAATCGATTTCGGTGGATGTAAGTGCTTCGACATGTCTGATGCTTTCCTCATAAATGTATATGTTGTTTTTAGGATTTTATTCAAAACGATGAATGTCAACCACTTTTTTTTCATGCAAGATCAAGGTAGAGCTACTGCTTTGTCATTATATAGGTTGATGCAGTCATTTATTCATGTAGAAGAACAATTCAAGTACATACACAGACTTCCCCTGCTTTGTGGGATTTGGGGGGTCCCGTGGGCACTAGTCCCCTTTTATTGTACCTTTGTTTCTTAATTTAATTCAAGTCCGGGAGAGTAGGCTATTGCCGAACTTCCTTTATATATATAAAAAAAAAATGTTACATATACATGCATACATATATACACACATGCATATTGAGAGGGGCATTAAGGAAATTGCCTCTAACACTTCCCCACTGCTCAACTCATAAACAAATAATGGAATTGAGGATGAGGGACACCCCACTCCTACAAAATCGTTCACATAAAAAATGCAGACGATACTACGAAGGCCGAGTTGGTCCATGTTGCCTTATCACACAAATACAATGGCACTCTTAGGGTGGGGGGTGATCTAGGATGCCCTCCTAGTATGCTTAAACTCAATCAAAACAAAGGTACTCTTAAGACAGTAGTGATCTCCACCACGCTCTTAGCACCAATACACTTAAACACAAATGACATAAAGGTACTCATAAGTCAGGGGTGATCTATACCGCCCTCTTAGCACCAACAAATAAAAACACTAAACACTCACAAGAAAGAGATTCTCCCTAATAGGAGGAGCCAAGTACTTCCACAATCATCAGTGGGTTTGCAATGATGGGAAAGAGAGAGGGAAGATTGAAGTAATAGTTAATGAGAGAAAAAGAGAGGATGTAGTGGATAGAATAAGGGTTGAGGGTAATAGAGATAGGAAGAATCAAAGAAATGAAATTAATTTAAATAGAAATGCTACAAAGACATTGGTACTTACAATTTAAGATCTTGCATAGCTCTCTCAATATAGGGATATAGGGTAGACATGGCTTTGGAGTGCCCAGTACACCCACAATATATACCTATATACAACTATTCTTTGTTTGGAAGGCACCCAAGGGATCCTTTTATAGGCCTTTTGGGGAGATATTTAGGGATGAAATTTTGAGATGAGTCTTCTAGATATTTACATTTATAGTGAAATGGGAGTTGTTTACAAAGATCCAAAATATCTATTTTCAAGTGGTTGTGATATTTTGCCTATTTTTACATATTTGTTGGATATTTTGGAGATTTATTACACAAATATGATACTTTTTCCTCAAAATGCATGCAATGGGTCCTATTCACCTAAATTGCACTTTGGGTCATGATGGTTTTGAGTTTGAGGCCCAATAAAATAAGATATATTCATAAACAAAAGGTCTCCTTTGTTGAAAATTCAAAAAGTTGTCTTGGGGCTATGGGGCCTTTGAAAGATTTTTGTTTCATTCTAAAGAGAGTGGGACAAGGTTTAAATAATTGAATATTCTAAACTTTCAATCTCTCTGTTAAATTTCTCTTTCATATTGACCATTTATCTTTTACTACTTACAATGCATACATACGTATAGAAATACATACATACACACATATGTACATAAATACACACATATGTACATACATACAAATACATACATACATACATACATACATACATACATACATACATACATACATACATACACATACATGCCTACATACATAAAGAGATATATAAAAACATCACAACCACCACCATTTCACCACTAGATTATCTCTTGCATGTAGGATGTCAGAGAGACCTTAGTTGAAGTATGAAGATGCTCTGTATTTTGACTAGACATTGATGTGCATATCTTCACAGCATGATGCAATCATCTACTAGATGGCTGAACCAAATTATCTAATAACAGAATTTTTATACATTACTCTATTGCCTTGTAGGCATTATGGACACATTAGACTCGAGCTCAAGAACATTTGGTTACATGTATGATAAGATAGATACTTAAATCCTAATTTCTAATGTTTCTAGGTATGTATGATTATATAGAATCCCTAAAGTTTCTAAAATTCTTGATATGGAGCAGTAATGTTAGACTTCACTTTCTCAAACCATTAAGGACATTATTCTACATTTTGATCATATCTTAGAACTCTAGGGTGAAAATAATATATCCAAAATATATGTGAAATATATTAGTTTTGGATTGTTAAATTTCACATTTACTATCTAGAAGCGAAGAAATAGACACAAATATATCAAAAAAGAAATTATATTTTTCTCATATTGAGTCAATTAGAGGTTTCTTTTGAGATTTTTTTGTAAATTAAATCATTCACTTAGAATGTCAAAATAGTTCTTTACTTTGACACGATTGGTGTAATAATGCATATTCCAACAACCTCCTATGTATCCAAATGGATTTTCTTAAGATGGAAAAAGTGAGTGCACTTACTTCCTTTCAATCCCCATCTATCTTAGGAAATGAAGGACCTAGATATTGCACAAAACTGAGTGCACTTTGAGCACTCACTCTCATGCAATATCGGTGCTTATATGTTTCTACTTTTCTTATTATATAACCTTGCATTGGGAATAGTTCTCCATATTCCTCTTCTTCTATAATAAGGTAATCTAGGCTTAGATTTTTTCTATAAACAAGAAGAGCCAAAATGAAAAGTGTATAAACAAAAAGATTCAGGATTTGTGCTACTGAACCACCTTGCGATATCTTGATGGATTATTAGTTTGTTTTAGATCCTCATACTTCTTTGAGGATAAGTGATTGGTTATAATATGAGATTTATATATAATGATGCTGTACCATGTGCTCAAATGTTGGATTTTGGTGATTTGTAGTTCATAGAAATAACATGATAACGAAGCATAAGCTTGTAAGCACAATAGAGAGTTTACTACGACTTGTCAAAATATCTAAAAATAAGTAGCCATTTAGGGTTATGGGCATGTATACAAGATAGAATAGAAAACCGCCTAAAGAAGGAAAGAAGTGCCTCACTAGCCTTTGGTGTTCAAAGTCAATAGCATAATATTTTAGACATGATCAATGATCCATCATCATAGAAGAATTTATGTTTGTCGAAGTAGGTCATTCACCATCTGGTGGATATTGGGGACACAATGTTTTCTAAGATATGCTCAATGCCTGACCCTCATATAGCACCACCATTGCTTGATGGAACTCTTTTGTAAGGCCCCTATTATGCAAAAAAGCCATGTGTGAGTGTTGTAGACTAGTAGATTCATCACTTTCAGGTCCTGTAAGGTCTAGAGAAGCACATGAATGGATGGTTAGAAAGGTTATATCTATCCCATCGGATTTGGGATCAATCCTATATTAGGGTTTACCTAAATCAAGGACTAGAGATAAGAGTAAATGCTAATTGGGAAGGCTTTATTTGATGTGGACCATCGGATGTAGGCTTGACCATAAGTATGGATTCAGTAGGATCAAGGTCTACAAACAAATGGTTGTTGATGCTACTTTTTTATCACCAAATCTAGAAAATAAATAAATACTCGAGGATTTTCTTGCATGGATCAAGGTACGAAGAACCTAAAACATGACATATCCAATCTAGGTTGAAGGATCTTATCATTAGGGCAAAAAATGGACAAAAATAGGATGTTTGCTAATAATGTATGAAGGAATTCGACAAGTAGTGTGTTTCTGCATGTATAAAAATATGAATTTCTTTTCTCTTTTTAATCACACGATAAGCTTCTCATTTTAGTAGAATTCATCTAAGAACTCTTCTAACTTAGTAGCGCTTTTAGAGGATCTTTACTAAAATAAGGCATCCAATAGCATTTGCATAGATACAAGCATCAAGTGCATCCCCAAAATCATGAAGAATCAATTTTCAACCTATTTCCATGGGAGTGCCATATAGGTCCTCAAGGCTAAGATGTTGTAATGATGCCCAAAATTTGACTCTACAGAAGAGGCATGCACATTAGCATCAAGATCATAAATATGGATCTCATTAGGATGCGTGAGCAACATATCATATAAAGAAATAACAATGAGGAGAGTGCATCATCTACATTCTTTATAAATAAGGTTAATTAATGCTAGGCATGATCATTTTCATACTAAGCATGTTCTGTTTGGTTTCATCCATAAAATTCCTTTATTCAATTTGGAGACTTTGCTTTCACACATTTTTGCACAAGAGAAGAGGGCTAAATAGCATATATTTCTTCATGCATGATCACATGCAAGAAATTTATTTTGATGTCGAACTGATGTCCATTCCAACCATTGCGAGTTGCAAGTGCGCATATGTTACATACACTTTTCATTCGGAATGTTAGAGCAAAGATCTTATTAAAATAAATGCCTTTTTCTTGGGCATTTCCTTTACCTACAAGCATATAGTTATAGCAATTACGACCATCATCAAGCTTGTATCTAAACTTATAGACCCTTAATTTTCAATGCCCTTATCACCAAGATACAAATGATACAACATTAAAGTACTATTCTTCGTAATAGCCTCATGTTTGATTCCATAGCTGCCAATCAATTATTTGAATTTCGTGCTTCAGTAAAGGAAACAAGTTTGTTCTCCTCACAAAGGCTAGAGATAGATATTGCATCATAATCATCCCCTCCATGATTTCTTCAAGTCACTCAAATAGGTTATGGTGAACACTTTAAGCTAGATTTGGAAGAAGACCATGTGCTTTCACACATTTCTTGATTGCCTCAATGTAGGTGTTATTAAGCTTATTTTGAGAAATGAGTGTAAAAAAAGATTTGAGAAGAGTAGGCCAATTGTAATGTTGCAAACAAGGTACAAGAACTTTGCTAAGATTCTCACTAATCACATTGCTTGCCACCTTTGGTTATGGATCAACGAGGACCAAAAAGGATTCATTAAGGGTAGGTTCATACTTGAGGCCATTATTGATGCTTGGGAAGTATTTAATTTTGGAGAGAAATCCTCAAACGATGTTCTCTATCTCAAAATCGACTTTGATAAAACTTATAATAGAATTCAGTGGGACTTCCTTGTACAATCTTTGAAAGTCCTTGCTTGCAGCCAAAATTTTATCAAGATGAACCCAACAATTTGTGAAATGCCTCTAGTGGCATTTACATCAATGGTCAACTCTCTCAACCTCTCAGATTAAAATGCTCAATCAAGCAAGGCTGCCCCTAGCAACATTTCTATTTGCAATTGTTACCAATGAACTAAGTCTCTTGGTTAGCAATCATGCTCATATTGGACTTATCCAAGGGATTAAGCTAGCTCAATGCCTAGAGCAGATGCTCATGAGATTGTTCACTAATTACATGAATCACATAATGACCCTCACATATCACCTCCTTTTGATGTTTTAAAAATACCTTTTGTGTGGCCTGTAGTTCTAAAATAAAATATTCAAAAACCACTTTCAAGGCACTATTGGACAATTACCATAATTTCTATGGATCAATAGTGGCAAATTTTCTTTTGGTGATTTCTATGAGTTTTGATGTTACCATAGGAAAACCGCAAGATTGAGCTTTTTCCAAGCTCAATGCGAAGCTTGGTTATCGAAAATGAATGCAAATCAATTTGGTGTGATGGCATATGGTTATCCAAACCTTCCTCTTAGCCTTGATAACCTATTTTTCTTTCTTTCTCCAAACGTAAAGACAAATACCTAGATAAACTAGAAAGAAGTTTTAGAAAATTTTCAATAGATGGGTGATCCCCACAAGAGTGGTATGTTGAAAATCAACTATGTTGGTTGTGTTAGTAAAAATTACTCGAACATGCTTGGCATTCTAAACATGTAAGGTTTCGCTCATAAGTTTGCCTCCAAATGGTTGATTAAAGCTTGGAACAATATGGATACTCTTGGGCTGAACTAATCTTTTAAAAACCAAATTGCGGGTCTGCCTAGTTGGATAGATCAAGATTTACTCTCTCTATTGTTCTCCCATTTCTGAGTTGATCTTAGGGGCTTGGAATTGGTTTTTCCATTATAGAAAAATTTGAACACGATGAAACCTTACTTCAAAATCAATGAATACTAAAAGTGGGTTGTCATATTGAGACATAACAATTCAATTTGGTTACCGATCAAAGGAATCAATGAACGCAAGTGAATGAGTCTACAATGAGCAAAGCAATTGTGGAATAAAGGGTTTTGATTGTGGAAGAAACTTTGAATCATGAAAGAAGACGATGGATTAGATTCAATGACATTAATCAAGCTAAGAGGGTAGTTTATCTAGATTGTTGCCTACTAAGAAATAGAATCAATGCTTGGAATAACTCGAAGACTAACCTCCTTATGGGTCAAGATCCCCCTCACATTGCAAGAATAAAATGGCACAATGACAAAAACTTGGAGAGAATCCTTGCCTAGTATCATATGGGACTTTAAGTTCTTTTCTTTGTTGCATCCCATCATAGAGAGGGCCACCACTTCTTTTCATGCTAGAGAAAATTTTTAGTTTGGCAGGTCATGAGGAGGCTTTTATCTTTACAAAGTCAAACAAAATGGAAATAATTTGTTCTTGGATAAGCGATGAGTTGCTATACACCCTCTAATGTGATCAGAGAAGAAACTCTCTTGAAGATATGGACAGAAATATGAGCGGCCAACTCGGATAGCCCTCTAAAAGAATGGTGAATTGAGAAATCCCTTAACTCTTAGGGAGTATAATCTTTTATTGTAAGAATTCTACTCCCTTCAAACATTGCACGTTGTTTTCCCTTCAGAACAAAAAGATCCAAAGAAAATGGGCCCCATATGGTGGACAAAAAGTTTATTAACCTAACTCTTTCTAACAAGCCAGTAATTACTATAAGCTCAAGCCATCTTGCCAACTTTGAAGCCTAGAGTTCCTACTGCCTTTGCATTGTCAATGTTGTATAACCTGGGCGCCATTCTACCCCTACTTTCTAGGATAAGGGTTCACATCGACTCTATATTTTGTTCCATGAAACAAATTTGCAAATATTTAAAGGATTGCTTCATCGAGCTTCATCGAATGGATGATATATCAAATATCCTACATTTTACAGTGAGTTTGAAAAATACTAATGAGTAATGATGCTCCTTGAGATATCCCTAGGAAATAACTTAGTAGAGTCACCATTAAACATCTTTTGTTTTAATTTATTCTCAAAGGAAAAACAACTATAAGTGATATGAGCTTGCCCTGGTGCTTCAAACTATCAAAGCCACATGGTCACCTATATGCTAATAAATTCTCATTACTTGTCAAATTTTCTCATGCTCAAAGCTAGTAAAAAGAAAACCACCTACAAGGTCAAATTGAACATAGGAATCTAATGGATTAAATGAGAACTAAAATGTTGGAGTTTGAGGTCTACAGAAGCACGTAATAACACAAGGAACAACAAGAAGCTTCGAGCAAAACACACACTACTAAATGTATATCCACTAGAATGTACAATGATATATGACTTGTTAGGGCTATAGACATATATACAAGCTGGGTGAAAAAAACTCCTAAAGAGGGAAAAAAGTGCCCCAATGGTTCTAGTGTGTTCACACACATCACTACCTAAATATATCAACAAATCCCCCTTGGGAGTGATGCGGTAAACAAGGAGTTGGCACTCATGTATAAGGAAGTGCCAAGCTATGTGGAATCAATCCACAAATGGAAGTAAGCCCAAAGCTTTGTGAAAAGCTTCAATCTTCTCCCTAGGCAGAGCCTTTGTGAAAAGGTCTACAATGTTCTCCTGGGTGGGCACATATGCAAAGCTGATCTCTCCAACAGAGAACCTCTCCCTGGCATAATGATAGTGCACCTCAATGTGCTTAGTGCGAGCATGGAGCACATGGTTCCTTATAACTGTATTGCACTCTGACTATCAGTGAAGATGGTGGTGGCAGAAGACTGACCAACACCCATATCAGCCATAAGGCATCCAAGCCACACACACTCAACAGCCGTTGTGAAAGCTGCCCTATACTCAGCCTCACAACTAGAAGTGGCCATAGTAGGCTGCTTCTTGCTCAACCAAGATATGCATGAGCTACCAAGCATGAAACAAAAACCACTGGTGGACACACGAGTATCATAGCGACCAACCCAAGCAAAGTTAGAAAAAGCGTGTACATCTAGCCGTAGCGATCCCCCCTTATGATAAAACAATCCAAGTAGCTAGGTACCACTCAAGTAGCAAAAGATACACTTAACCCCCTGCCAATGCTTGACACCTGGGAAATGCATAAACCTGCTCATTTGTGAGACAAAAAACTAAATATCTTGCTGAGTAATGCATAAGTAAATCAAGCATCCAATAGCCTGCTGATAGAGAACAACATCAAATGCATCTCTAGCATTATGAAGACTCAATCATAAACCTGTCTCCATAGGAGTGGCAATAGGTTTGTGGTCTTCAAGGCCAAAATGCTATAATAATGTGTCAATATATTTTGTTTGACACAAAACTGTTCCTCTACCAACTTGCATGAATTGAATGCCCAAATAATGATGCAAATGCCCCAAATCTAACATCTCGAATGAGGCATGCAGATTAGCCTTAAAATCAGAAATATGCTTTTCATTAGGACCAATGAGCAACATGTCATCAACATACACAATAATGATCAGAAGCACATCATTAGCATGCTTAACATATAAGGTGCTCTCAGTTGGACTATTCTCAAAACCATGTGCAATCAGGTAGGCATGTATCTTTTCATACCAAGCACGTGGTGCTTGCTTCCAACCAAATAATGCCTTTTTCAACTTGCACACTTGGTTTTCATGCTCTTTCTACACAAAGCCACGAGGCTAAAAATACATTTCTTCATGCAAATCACCATTCAAAAATGCAGTTTTAATGTCCAACTAATGTACATTCCAGCCATGATGATCTGCAAGTGCGCAAATGCTATGAAGAATAGTCATTCGGCATGTAGGAGCAAAGATCTCATCAAAATAAATGCCTCTTCTCTAAGCATAACCCTTTGCAACAAGCCTAGCCTTATATCTATCAATTGTTCCATTAGGCTTGTGCTTCAGCTTGTATACCCACTTAGTGCCAATGGCCTTCTTGCAAGGAGGCCAGTCACATAAAGACCAGATACCATTTTTCATTAAAGCATCATATTTAGATTGCATAATAGCCATCCAATTTTCTAAATTTTGTGGTTTATCAAACAAAACAAGCTCATTCTCATCACAGAGACTAGAGGCAGCCATAGCATAGCAATCTAATGCAAAAGAAACACTATGAGAGCCAGAACAAGTATGATATGATAGAGGTGCATCTCATTTGCTATCCTGCAAAGTCTACAACAGCCATTTTGTAATTGTTTTTGCCTCCTCAATATCAACTCTCTCATCAACAAGTGCATCATGTAAATCTACATCAGAAATGAAATGATTTGCATAATCACATGAAACTTGTAAAGGTTGAGAAGTTGCCTCATTAGGACCAACACTAGTAAAAAAAGGTAGCAAAGTGTCATAGATGTCTTTGGAGCTAACTGATGCCTCCGTAGTACATGAAAGTAATGATTGAATATCATCTTCCACAAAAACAACAACATATCTAACCAAAATTTCTTTAATATGTGGATGACATATACGATAACCTTTGCTTTTAGAATTGTACCCAACAAAAATACATTTTAGTACTTTATCATCCAATTTCCTGCATTGTTGTTCATGCACTAATGCATATGCCAAACAACCAAAAACATGCAGGTGAGCCGCAGATGGCTTACAACCATGCCAAACCTCATATGGAGTGATAGAACGCAATGCTTTATTGGGACATCTCTTAAGTACATATGTTGCACACATAACAGCCTTAAGCCAGAAACTATGTGGTAAAGCCTAAATCTTGACCATAAACCTCGCCATCTCCATGAGTGACCTATTCTTCTGTTCAACAACCCCATTGCGTTGAGGTGTCTATGGCACTATACACTGATATTTTATCCCATGTTCAGCCAAAAATGCATTAAAATTAGAAGACATATATTCCGCCCTTCATCAGAATGGAGGGTGCCTATTTAACATGTTGACAAATTTTCAGCCAAAACTAGAAACTGTTTGAAGTACATAAACACTTTGGACTTTGCTTTCAATGGATATACACATTAATGCCTAGAAAAATAACCAGTGAAATTCACGACCTAAAGATAGTTTCCAAAAGAGGGTATCTACATAGGAGCATAGACATAACTATTAAAAAGTTGCAATTTCTAAGTAGCTTGAACTGAACCATCTTTTGGGAATGAGGAATGCTGCCTTTTGCCCAACATACAACCTCCACAAACATGTTTACTAGGTCCCTCAAGTTTGGGTAGAGAGGACACCATTTTAGATCTCTATAGGTGTAGCAAACTAGTAAAATTCAGATGACCACGACATGCATGCCAAAGCTTTGTATTTGACATAGCCTAAGAATCATGTACAACACATGCTAAATCATTCACAGATTTTTCATAGTCCTTGAGCTTATATATCCAACGACATAAAAAGCCAGAATCAATAATTACATCGCCATTTGACTGATCATGAACTGTACATCTGCCATCAACAAATTTCACAACCAATCCAATTTTGGCTAAAGCTGAAACTAGTAACAAATTCTCCTTGATCCCTGACTCAAATAAAGCATCTGACAATGTAAAAGAACTACCATGACTAGTAGTCAAAATGATCTTACCAACTCCCATGATAGGATAAGAGGAGTTATTGGTGCATATGTAGGCAATATTCTCTATAGGGGCAAGTTCAAGTGAAGTGAAGAAATTATGCTACGAGGTAATATGTTTGGTTGCCCCACTATCAAAGTACCAAACATTTGTGTCTACTGCAGATAAACAATGATCATGAGAAGATGGGTCATAACTGCAAACAATGGTAAATGCCCATTCTTCATTCTTCACAAGATTAGCAGACTCTGTTTTGGGTGTAGAGGCCTCTACAACAACCATTCCAACCTCTTTCTTTCTTGCCTTTTTAGCAGCTAGTTTTGGACAACTCTTTATGACATGATCATTTCCTTTATAGTATTTGCAAAATAGTTTCTACTTTTCTGTTTTCTTCTCATCTCTGCCATCCTTCTTTGATTGTGAAGAATTTGTAGATTTTTTTGTACTGGTACAAGAGCTCCATTTACCTTTGCCCTTCTAACTAGCTAGGAAAGCTTGATCTACAATAGGCATAATGGACCTGTTTTGCCTAGACTGATCTTCGTGCAACATAAGTCCTCAAATGTTTAAGGCATTTGGATTGCCTTTCATCATCAAACTAAGAGTAGAAGCAAATCTCTAGTATGAATCCGGAATACCATTTAGAACATTCTGCACAAGTGAACTGTCAGGTAAGTCTTCATCAACAAAAATCAACTATTCCTTCAAATCTTTGTCTTTGTAAAAAAATTGTCCATGGGGTCTCCTTCATTCATGTGCTCTTTCTCCAACTATTTTCAGAGGTAAGCAACATGAGCCTCATTTCTTGCTTAATATAAAGTGGTAAGTATATCCCAAGCATCCTTAGCTGTTCTACAAGAGCGAATGTGAGGAATAATGGCATGTTTGACAAAAAAGGCTATGAATGCATGTGCTTGAGCATCTCTGCGATCCCAACAAATTTTCTCTATAGTAGGTGTAGTAGGAACCACAACACGAACATGAACATCAAGAATATAGTCACCTTCAATGCCATCTGCATCACCTTCAACAATTGTGTTTGCAGGTTTAATAGGATGTTTTTCAACACCATGCACAATATTCCATAGTCCTTTTCCAACCAATACATGATGCATCATATAAGCCCATAATGGGTAATTCATATCGTCCAACTTATCCTCAACAACCAACATACGGAATACATCACTGCTTTCAGCCATGGCCACTCACTAAAATACCTTGATGCAAAAAATGATTGTATCTCAAAAAGTTCAACATCTCTACCCTCTCGAGTTCTACTAAACCTGTAGTAGACTTTGAGACACTTATACTAGCAAACCGAAACCTCTATATATCTTTGGCAAAAAAAGAAGTTATCTGGAAAATCATTATGATAGTGTGTTGGGAGGCTAAAAGGAGCTCATATCGTGATTTCGGCACCACAAAACGAAGCACTTTTGAACATTTCATGTTACTTTGATCGATGACCATACACGAAAAGTATGGGTATATTTCATGAAATAGAAGAGTGAGGTGCTCACTCACTTCCAGAATTTTAAGTCCATGGTGAAAAAGCAGATAGGAAAGTATATTCATACATTAATGTCTGATGGAGGATATGAATTCATGTCAAATGAGTTCAACAACTTTCTTAAAAATCATGGAATTCGACATCAGTTTTCATGTAGGTACACACCACAATGGAATGGCATTGCTGAATGCAAAAATAGACATATTGCAGAAATAGCAAGAGCTTTGATGGCTGAGAAGAATATGCCTCATTATTATTGTGCAAAAGCTGTGCATACTACTGTATACATCATGAAACAGCGAGTCGTAACAAACGAGAACTATGTCGTAAAAAGAGAACACTCTCGTCAAAATCAAGCAAATGGCAGCTTATGTTTGAGATTCCTTTATACCAGTATACATATATTACAAAAATGAGGTGAAAACATGTGATTTTTGACATTTTTTGTCATTTTCTCATAAAAAAAGAGCTCAAAATGTAGTCAAAATTTCACTATATAAGGCATTGACATGTCCCAAAATGTATATGATAAGACATTGACATGTCCAAAATCTAAATGATAGGACATTGACATGTCTAAAATCTATATAAAGAATGTAGAACTGAATAGTTCTTATACAAAAATAACATTTTAGACATATTTTTAATGGGTGGATATCTGATTGTTAGTCAAAATTGCTACAAAACATGGTTTCATTAACCAAACTACTTCGAGGCATTTACAAAAGCACTAAAAATGTTTGAGAGCTTCAATGCATCTCACAACTTTGTCGATCTATGTCTACACCCTCATCATCTGATGCACTTGATTCAGTCTCATACTGTTGAGAGCTCTCTTCTTCTTCTTCTATATCCACAAGAGCTCTGTCTTCATCCACGTACATACCAAATTCTGCAGGATCATGCACAGTGACCTGTTTTTGTCAAGGAAAAATCATAAACAAGAATATCTACATCATCCATTTTAAGAGTGGATGTGCTTCGAATATTCTTTTTCTTTTTTGAACCTGTTCGTTTAGTATCACACACCATTTCTAAGTTATATTTACCTGTGAATGCATTACTACTTTTAGTGTAATACCAATGCACCATCAAAGCCTCTATTCTTCTCTGATCAATATCTTTAGTTATCTCTAAAACCTTTGCAATCCAAAATGGTCTGGTAGCCTCATCACCATCAGCAAGAACTGCAATAAGTGTTCCAACATTTATCTCTATTAAATTTCCTTGCCATCTTGCTTCTGCCTGTTTTGTCATCCTTAGGCCTACATAAATATTTCTTTCTGGTGGATGTATAAAACTTTGAAGTGCATCTGCATTACATGCTTGGGCCACATTCACGGATCTTTGTGTACAAAAATCCCATGTGAATGGAACATCAACTGGCCAGTGACCTGCAATTGTATACTGTATAATCTCTTCTTGATGATTGAAAAAGTCCTCCCACCAAGATACATCTTGATCTCCAGCATATTTTTTTGCACGCTCAATATGTCTCTTTTTTTCAATGAGTGCATGCATCCAGCTTTTACTTTGATCAACCACATTTCCACATCTTTCTGTATTGTTTTTATCTTCATATGGTGATTGTTCTGCACCATACACTGTCACAGTAGACAAATTAGGCACCTGCAATAAGAATCTGCATCCCTCTTTAGGCTCCCACCCAAGAGAAGATGAATACTGCTTTGCAAATAAAAGGGTTATTTCATCAACCCTCCTCATCAAGAATACATGGTTGAAACTAATATTGTGCAATGGAGCCAAAACCTTAGCACTGTTATCAAGGCCCATTGAGCAAAAGTGCTTAAAGTCATAAATCTGTGTGAGGTGTTGAACTTCTGGTTTTGGAGTATATGCTTCTGAAATCAACTCAGATAAAATCGGAAGAGTAAAAGCATTTTTACGTGCCAACTTCTTAGAGAAATTACTGAACATTTGATCAATGTGATCATGAGTGTGGCCAACCAGAAGGAAATTTACCTTAACCTTCTGAAATACATGTTTTTCAACAAGCATGCTTAAATATCCAAAGACTGTAGAATTTTTATTCTCTCTTGCAGTATTATCTAGTTGCAAATATAGAGTTGGTGGCAAAAGACCCTTCCATGATTGCAAAACACGATGAATGACAGTAACTGTAAGGTTTGGATCATTATGCACATTCGGATATGTGAAGAAAACCTTGGACATTACAGTTCCATTGTATACCAAAGCACCAACCAAATGCATTTGCACAAGGACTTCATCTCCAATGTCCTTAGGGATGCGATAAAAATGTGGCAAACAAGTTTTTTTTTGATCCATACCATCGATCAACAAACACATATAACGCTCCGGATTTCTGAGTGCTTTACTTCGATGATGAATTGCTTTCTTTCTCTCTAAAGCTTGACTCTCACGATGGTTGTTAAGAAGGTTTTTAAAATTATTCTTTTCCTGTGGTGTTGTAGCCCCTTTTGCCATGTTTTTCAAAGTGGCGCAAACTGAACATTCACCCATTCTAACTTTACGAGGAATAGAAACATTGTTAAACTCTTCCTTCCATAATCGAGTAAAGTGACGATACAACACATACTTCTCATTTCTATTTTCCATGTCTTCTCTATATATTTGAAATACCTCTCGACGAGTAAAGTTATCTGACAAGTGCAACCTTCCAGTTGTAGGCATAACCTCACAATGCAAGCTAAAATAGTTCATCATCCAATTCATTGCATGACCTCCAACAGATCCTTTGGTCCCAACATGGAACGTATCGAAAATGAGATCCCCATTCAAAAGCCCTCGTTGAACCCTATGTATTCTAAAATTTCCCACACCCATTGCAATTTTAAATGCAGCCCTACAACATCGCATCCCTTGACTAAAGAAATATTCAAAACCAACACGTGTTACTGACATGTTATCCTCAATCATTTGCATGCGAGAAACAAGGTATATATCCTGCCTTTCACTATCTAAATGGAGGAATTTTTCTCTTAGGTGCTTTAGTTTCTTCATTCCTAAATTGTACAAACATTTCAAACCACAACAATGCTTCACAATATCCAATGCAATCTGTCTATCTGAAGTAAGAAATTTAAATCTTTTTTGACTTACTTCACGAGGCCTTCTTTTAAATTGTAGATTGAGCTTGCTTTGCTTTTTCGTTGCTCCACATGCACTTGAGTCAGAAGGGAGATCAATGGTTGGATCAGATGGGAGATCAAGAGGTGCATTTGGTTGAGCAGCATTGCACTGTGAATTGGATAACTTAAATGACTCAACAGAAAACAGGCTGAAAAACATACACTTCTTCATGCAAGTCACCATTCAGAAATGCTGTTTTAATGTCCAATTGATGTACATTCCAATGATGATGGGCTGCAAGTGCACAAATGCTCCGAACAGTAGTCATACGACATGTAGGTGCAAAGGTCTCATCAAAATCAATGCCTCTTTCCTGTGCATAACCCTTTGCAACAAGCCTAGCCTTATACCTGTCAACTGTACCATCAGGTTTACGCTTCAGCTTGTATACCCACTTAGTGCCAATGGCCTTCTTGCCAGGAGGCAAGTCACATAAAGCCCATGTACCATTCTTCATTATAGCATCATATTCAGATTGCATAGCAGCCATCCAATTTTCTGAATTTTGTGCTTCATCAAAAGAAACAGGCTCATTCTCATCACAGAGACTAGATGCAGCCATAGCATAGCAATCTGATGCAAAGGAGGCACTATGAGAGCCTGAACGAGTACGATATGACAAAGGTGCATCTAATTTGCTGTCACGCAAAGTCTGCACCAGCCATTTTGGCATAGTTTTTGCCTGCTCAATATCAGCTCTCTCATCAACAAGTGCATCATGTAAATCTGCATCAGAAATGGAATGATCTGCATCATCATATGAAACCTGCAAAGGCTGAGAAGTTGCCTCATTAGGACCAGCGCTAGCCTGTCCACCTGTAAAAAGAGGCATCAAAGTATCATACATGTCTTTGGAGCTAACAGATGTCTCCTTAGTACATGAAAGCAATGGATGAATAGCATCTTCCACAAAGACAACATCACGGCTAACCAGAATGCGTTTAGTCTGTGGATGATACAGACGATAGCCTTTACTTTCAGAACTGTACCCAACAAAAATACATTTTACTGCCTTATCATCCAATTCTCTACGATGTTGTTCAGGCACTAATGCATATGGCAAACAACCAAGAACACGCAGATGAGCAACAGATGGCTTGCGGTCATGCCAAGCCTCATATGGAGTGATAGACTGCAACACTTTAGTGGGACACCTGTTCAGTACATATGCTGCACACAGGACAGCCTCAAGCCAGAAACTATGTGGTAAAGCCTGACTTTTGACCATGCACCTCGCCATCTCCATGAGTGACCTGTTCTTTCGTTCAACAACTCCATTCTGTTGAGGTGTATACGGCACTGTACACTGGTGTTTTATCCCACATTCAGCCAGAAATGCATTAAAATCTGAAGACATATATTCCCTCCCTCGATCAGAACGGCGGGTGCCCATTTTACATGCTGACAGATTTTCAGCCAAAACCAAAAACTGTTTGAAGCACATGAACACTTCAGACTTTGCTTTGAGTGGATATACCCATGCATGCCTGGAAAAATCATCAATGAAAGTCACGAAGTAAAGGTAATTTCCAAAAGAGGGTGTCTGCATAGGACCACAGACATCACTATGTACAAGCTGCAATTTCTGCGTAGCCCGAACTGAACCATCTTTTGGAAAGGAAGAACACTGCATTTTGCCCAAAATACACCCTTCACAAACATGTTTTCCAGGTGCCTCAAGTTTGGGCAAAGAGGACACCATTTCAGATTTCTGCAGGCGTAACAAACTAGCAAAATTCAGATGACCAAAGCATGCATGCCAAAGCTTTGCATCTAACATAGCCTGAGAATCATGAACTGCACATGCCGAATCATTCACAGATCTTTCATAGTCTATGAGCTTATACAGCCCACGACATAAAATGCCAAAAGCAATAATCACATTGCCATTTGAGAGATCATGGACTATACACCTGTCATCAACGAATTTCACAACCAAGCCAATCTTGGCTAATGTAGAAACTGATAATAGGTTCTTTTTGATCCCTGGCACAAATAAAGCATCTGACAAAGTGAAAGAACTACCATCAGCAGTAGTCAGAATGATCTTACCAACTCCCATAATAGGATAAGAGGAGTCATTGGCGCATGTGACAGTATTCCCTGTAGGGGCAGGCTCGAGTGAAGAGAAGAAACTGTGCTGCGAGGTAATATGTTTGGTCGCCCCACTGTCAAAGTACCAAACATCTGAGTCTACTGTAGACATGCACTGATCATGAGAAGATGGGTCAAAACTGCAGACAGTAGTAAACGCCCATTCTTCTTCCTGCACAAGATTTGCAGGCTCTGTTTTTGGTGTAGAGGCCTCTGCAACAACCATTCCAGCCTCTTTCTTCTTTGCCTCTTTAGCAGCCAGTTTTGGACAGTTCTTTATAATATGATCATTTCCTTTACAGTACTTGCAGAACAATTTCTGCTTTTTTGATTTCTTCTCATCTTTATCCTGGTTCTTCAATTGTGCAGCATTTGCAGATTTCTGCTTACTAGTAGAAGAGCTCCATTTTCCTTTGCCCTTCTGACTAGCCAGGAAAGCTTGATCTGCAACACGCATAATGGACCTGTTCTGCCTGGATTGATCTTCCTGCAACAGAACATAGACTAATTCCTCAAATGAGAAGGCATTCGGATTTCCTTTCATCATCAACCGAAGAGTAGAGGCAAAACTCTGATATGAATCAGGAAGACCATTCAGAATGGTCTGCACAAGTGAGCTATCTGGTATAACCTCATCAACAGAAATCAATTGTTCGTTCAGGTCTTTGATCTTTGTAAGAAAACTATCCATAGAATCACCTTCATTCATGTGCTCACTCTCCAACTGTTTTCGGAGGTAAGCAACATGAGCCTCATTCCTAGCCTGGTACAAAGTGGTAAGTGTATCCCAAGCATCCTTTGCTGTTCTACAAGAGCGAATGTGAGGAATAATGGCACGTTTGACAGACAAAGCTATCAATGCATGTGCCTGGGCATCTCTACCATCCCAACGAATCTGCTCTGCAGTAGGTGCAACAGAAACAGCAGCACGAACAGGAATCTGCAGAATATCATCTTCGACACCATCTTCATCAGCTCCAACACCTGTATTTGCAATACCTGTCGTTACAGGTGTAACATGACGTCTTTCAACACCCTGCACAATGTTCCACAATCGTTTTGCAACCAGTACATGTCGCATCATATAAGACCATAATGGTTAGTTGGTACCATCCAACTTATCCTCAACAACCAACATACGGAATACATCACTGCTTTTAGCCATGGCCCGTGACTAGAATACCTTGATGTAGAAAATTGACTGTATCTCAAAAAGTTGAGCAAAATTGCCCAGAAGAGTTCTGCTAGACCTGTAGCAGACTTCGAGACGCTTAAACTGGCGAACAGAAACTGGTATATACCTTTGGTACAAAAGGACAAAATAGCCTGCACAAGCGCTGCGATAGTGCGTTTGGAGGCCGAAACGAGCTCAGATCGTGATTTCGGCACCACAAAGCGAACCTGTTTTGATCTCGGAAACACCCTGAGTATGCTCACCAAATTTCATGCGAATCTGAGATTGCAAACGGAGGAGTGTCGACGGCACCCTAGAAGAAGTGACGACTTGCTATGATACCAATTGTTGGAGATAGACGTCTGCGGAAGCACGCGAACATCACAAGGAAGAAGAAGAAGCTTGGAGCACAAACACACAATACTGAATGTATTACTAGAGAATGTACAAAGATAAGTAGCCCATTAAGGCAATAGGCGTATATACAAGCCGGGGGAAAAAAACCTCCTAAAGAGGGAAAAAAGTGCCCCGGCGGTCCTAGAGTGTTCACACACATCACTACCTAAATATATCAACATATATGTCAAGGATACTTCATTGAGCTTACTAGATTTATCTACTGAGAGTGATGGCACATTTGTTTCTTGCCAGCTTGCTCATTCGTGGACATTACAATTTTCCCCATGCACTTTTCTTTATATATGGAACTTGTTGTATTGTTGTTTTTAGGTCATTCTTTTAGATTCTTTTTATGTAATAGAAGAAGAAGAAGAAGAAGATCATTCTTCCTTGCCTCAATCTATGTGTGTGCTCTCTTTGATTGTGAGAGTATGTGTGAGCTCTTTTCCTTATCTCCTTCCTCGTGACACATATAAGATTCTATTTTTCCATTAAGTATAACATGCCTCCTAGTTGACAAGCAACTAACCTCAGTTGATAATAATAAAATAGACATGGATGGCTAGTCATATGTCCCATCACTGAAAAATCATAAGCATGTTCCATGTAAAAACACATGCATGGAAATGAAAAACTAGAATTTAATATGAATGTGAATGATATGCAAAAATCAAATGATCATGATATGGAGTTAGCAATGTCTTATGAATCCATTGAGATTCTTCAAGTGAGTGATCTTTATATTTAACTAAATATCTATGATATTGATTATTTATACGTGAAGTACTAACATCAAAATCAAGTATTTTCTCTGGAATTAAAATTTCAACATCCTCTTCTAACAAAGTAGGATCATCTAAACTAGGAGTGAGTGGTAAAGTTCCTTTAAAATATTTTAATAAATTGATATGAAAAGAATTATGTATATTCCAATGAGAAGGTATGTCTAATCTAAAAGCATTCCCATTAAAGTTTTGAATAATATGAAAAGGTCCATAATAACGTGGTGCAAGTTTAACCTTAGGATGTTGTGAAATATTTTTCAAATATCTTTTAACTATTCGTAATCATACAGAGTCATTTTGATTAAATTGTTTAGCTACATGTTTCTTATTAACATTATGCATGTAACATTCTTAACTCTTTTTAATGTGCTCATAAACCTCATGAATTGTAGAAATATGATCTTGTGCAAAAGAATCAACCATAGGTATATCAGTTTGAGTGAGAGTGATGGGAGTGGGAAGCTTTTTACTATACAAAATTTCATACGGTGCACATCGAGTAGTGGTATGTGTTGTGTTTTTATATGCAAATTGTAGTAAAGGACGTTTCTCATCCCTATTACTTGGATTATCTAAAGAATAACAATGTAATATATCCAAAATAGTACTATTCATAGCTTCACTTTACCCATTACTTTCAGTATGAAATGCAGAGTTAAAGTCTATTTTGGAGCCTAAATTTTGAAAAATGCAACCGAAAAGGGATTACAAAACTCAACATCTGGATCTGAAAGAATAAATTTTGGAAAACCATGATGTGGAAAAGTACATTTAATAAATAAATTAGCAGCTTGAGTGCAGAAAGAGTCTTTTTACAAGAAATGAAATATGCTTCTTTACTAAATCTATCAACAATTGTCCAAATTATATCATTATTAAGATGAAGTTGTAGAAAGACCAGTAATAAAATCCATAGAAATTTCTTCCCATGCACTACAAGAAAAAGGGGGGCGTAGCGACGCCCCCGAATCGGGAAAAAAACGAAAACCGTCGCTTATGCGATGAAATCGTCGCATAAGTGACGGTAAAAAAATCGGATTTTTTTTTTTGGCCGAGCATCGTCGCATAAGCGACGGTAGCGTCGCTTATGCGACGCAACACCAAAGCGTCACTAAAAGCGTCGCTAGTTAGCGACGCACTTAGCGACATTGGCAAATTGCAGAGCGTCGCATATGCGACGCTCTGGAATGTAAAAAAAAAAAATTCAATTCTCCCGACACATTTGTGCCGGGCCTTGAACGCAAGACCGAGAGAGAGAGAGAGAGAGAGAGAGAGAGAGAGAGAGAGAGAGAGAGAGAGAGAGAGAGAGAAAGAGCGCGTGCGAGAGGGAGAGAGAGAAGGGAGACGGTTGACAGGTATGCGCACACACACACACTTACACACACACACACACATATACACGCATAGACACACACACACATACGCATAGACACACACACATACACACAAATACACACACATAGACACACATACACAAGACGCGCACACACATACACACACATAGACGCTCACACACATACACACACATATACACACACAGACACATACACACATAATGATGCATCCACACACATACACATGCATACACACATAGACACACATATACACACACACATATGCATACACACACACATAGAGAGACATACACACACATACACATACATGCATACACATACACACATAAACACATACGCACACATAGACACATACACACATAAACACATACACACTCATAGGTACACACACATACACATAGACACACACACATATAGTATATACACACACATGCACACATAGACACATACACATATACACATGCATACACACACATACACATGCATACACACATACAGACACATATACACACACATACACACACATATATGCATACACACACATAGAGAGACATACACACATAAACACATACATGCATACATTTGCATACATAATGCATATGCATATGCATATAATGTACATACGTACTTACATGCATACATAATGCACATGCATAGATACATACACACACACAGATACATACACACATAGACACATACACACACATGAACACATACATACTCATAGATACACACACATACACATAGACACACACACATACACACACAGACACACATACACATAGACGCGCACACACATACACACACATAGACGCTCACACACATACACACACATATACACACACAGACACATACACACATAATGATGCATCCACACACATACACATGCATACACACATAGACACACATATACACACACACATATGCATACACACACACATAGAGAGACATACACACACATACACATACATGCATACACATACACACATAAACACATACACACACATAGACACATACACACATAACCACATACACACTCATAGGTACACACACATACACATAGACACACACACATATAGTATATACACACACATGCACACATAGACACATACACACATAGACACATACACACATACACATGCATACACACACATGCATACACACATACACATGCATACACACATACAGACACATATACACACACATACACACACATATATGCATACACACACATAGAGAGACATACACACATAAACACATACATGCATACATTTGCATACATAATGCATATGCATATGCATATAATGTACATACATACTTACATGCATACATAATGCACATGCATAGATACATACACACACACAGATACATACACACATAGACACATACACACACATGAACACATACATACTCATAGATACACACACATACACATAGACACACACACATACACACACATACACACATAATGATGCATACACACACATACACATGCATACACACATACAAACACATGTACACACACATACACACATAATGATGCATACACACACATACACATGCATACACACATACAGACACATGTACACACACATTCACACACACATTCACACACATTCACACACATATACATACATGCATACATATTGCATATGCATATGCATACATACATACTTACATGCATATGCATACACACACATATGCATACATACATACTTACATGCATATGCATACACATGCATATGCATATGCATACATAATGCATATGCATATGCATACATAATGCATATGCATACATAATGCATATGCATATGCATACATAATGCATATGCATACATAATGCATATGCATATGCATACATAATGCATATGCATATGCATACATAGTGCATATGCATATGCATAAATAATGCATATGCATACATAATGCATATGCATATGCATACATAATGCATATGCATATGCATACATAATGCATATGCATATGCATACATACATACTTATATGCATACATAATGCACATGCTTACATACACTGTCATAATGTATACACACACACATACACACATAGACACATACACACATAATTATGCATACACACACATACATATGCATACACACACATATGCATACATACATGCATACACATACACACACATAGATACATACATACACATAAATACATATACACTCATAGACACACACACATACACATAGACACACACACATATACACACACATACACACATAGACAAATGCACACGTAATGATGCATACACACATACACATGCATACATAGACACACATAATAATGCATACACACACATACATATGCATACACACACATGCATACAAACATATACACACATATACACACACACACACGCATACACACATATACACACACATATACACATATACACATACACATGCATACACACACACATGCATACACACATACAAACACATATACACACACACATACACACATAGATACATACACACGTAATGATGCATACACACATACACATGCATACATAGACACACATAATAATGCATACACACACATACATATGCATACACATACATATGCATACACATACATATGCATACATACATGCATACACATACACACTTAGACACATAGACACACATAGATACATACATACACATAAACACATACACACTCATAAACACACACACATACACATAGACACACACACATATACACACACATACACACATAGACACATGCACATGCAATGATGCATACACACGTACAAATGCATACATAGACACACATAATGATGCATACACACACATACATATGCATACACACACATATGCATACATACATGCATACACATACACACATAGATACATACACACACGTAGATACATACATATACATAAACACATACACACTCATAGACACACACACATGCACATAGACAACACACACATATACCTACACACATACACACATAATGATGCATACACACACATACACATGCATGCACACACATACACATGCATACACACACATACACATATATATATATATATTGATTTCTAACCATTTTGTTTTATATGTTAGGTATTATGGATCCCAGTAAAGAGAGAAAGGCGAAACTCACTCTCATAAAAAGTCTTATGAGAGCAAGAGTTCCGTCAGATACTCTAGGGGCCATAATGCAGGACTACGCAGAGATGTCCGATGAGGAGCTGGATTATACGATCCAGATGCTTACGCGATCAGACGAGGGCTCTTCTGCGGATCCACATGCAGGAAGAGAGCTATCTGCTCATAGGTATGTTTTTTTTCATAAATTTTTTTAATGATATTATAGCACATATTTTTATTTATTTCTATCTATCTATTTTCAGGACACCTATACCACCTCCAGCACGTGATAGCAGAGCAGAGACGTTGCCTATGAGGACATGCATAGGCACGTTAGGACTAGAGTGCGACATAGAGCCAGAGGGGAATATTGTATACATAGGAAATGGATTGGAGTTCAAGAGGAGAATGCGTGCACTATGCGACTCTTACCTGCGCTTTATCCACTTACCGTGGAAGTAAGTAAAAGTTTTACATATAAATTGAAATATATATCTTATGTTTTATTTATATTATGTTTTTTATTTTTGTAGTAAGCATGATGAGAGGGATAAAAAGTACGTGCTCAGTTCACTTGAGACGGAGTTTGGGACAGGGTGGTCTCTTAAATGGTGTTTAAAAGAGATGCGGACACTTATGGCGCATCGTCGTGACAATGCACGGTATGTATGTATATGAGAGAGAGAGAGAGAGAGAGAGAGAGAGAGAGAGAGAGAGAGAGAGAGAGAGAGAGAGAGAGAGAGAGAGAGAGAGAGAGAGAGAGAGAGAGAGAGAGAGAGAGAGAGAGAGAGAGAGAGAGAGAGAGAGAGAGAGAGAGAGAGAGAGAGAGAGAGCACTAATCTCGATATTAGGGTTTTGAAATCCCTAATTTAAAAACTCTAATTCAACCTTTTAGCCATATGTTTGAAGTATATGTACACCTCCGACGTCCTACTAGAGAGATGTCTCTCCTCCCAACCTTATGCCTCTATATATAGCTACTCGAATCAACGAGGATCATGATTCATAATATATGTAAAGATATATACACATCATGTAGATAGGATACATAAATATAAAATGGAGTAGATATATTATGCTTCACACATACATGTCTAAATGCACACATAAATATATATATACATACTAACATATTTACATGTACATATTTACACATACATGTACATGCCTACATGCACACATAAACATATATATACATGCATACATATTTACATGTACATATTTACACATAGACACATATACATATATACATGTACACAATTATAAACACTTGCATATATTACGTACATGAATACATGTATACATATATCACACACATGCAAACACATACATATACATGAAATACATATATATGCATATGTATACATATAATACACATGAATACACACACATATGCATACATACATGATAAAAATTTACTCCTCGAAGATAAAGCTATATATAAAATAATTAGGCATACCCCCGAGCTTCATGTTCTAACTTAGAAGAACATGATTTCATCTCTCTAGTAGGATTCATCGTTATTCAAGTTAATAAAAAAACCTATTATCTGATATCCATTCAGAAGCTTCAAGTTACTATCTAATGTGCTCATATGTTTTCATTATTGCCATCATTTTGGTAAGACATCAATATAGTCTCATCTTCATTATCCTTATTGATTTCATTTATTTCTTCTATTGTTAAATCTATGTTCTCATGAATCACATCATCTATTGGTGGATTAATATCTATTTCTGGTAATTCCTCTTCCTCATCAGTAGAATCAGCATGTAGAGAATTATCCTCTTCATCAAAAAGATTAGTATCATTATCACGTATAATGAGTCTAATTTCTATTCCAGATGTTGATGTATCAGTATCTGATGCTGAATCATCAAGAGGACTTTCTTCAATCTCTCTAACAATAAACTGTTCAAACAATGACCTACCTCTAGGTTGCACATGAATGACTTGCCACCAAGGATGAGCATCTGGGTTTTTATAAAAAAATGCTTGTTCAATATGCCTAGGAAGAATATATGGTTCTTTAGTAGATCGCATTACCTTGGAAGAATCAATTGCCCAAAACCCAGATAATTCCTTTCTTATTGTAGAATTACTACCTTTATACTCCGCTCGATACCAGTCAACCTTCAAAATGACCTATCAAAATATATAACAACAAAAACGTCCCATTATTAGGTGCTTAAAAAAATAACTAACTCTAAAAAAAATATATAAAATTTTTTCTACCTGTTTGAATGTACGAAATGAAATTTCGTAGATACCAACAATAGTTCCTACGTAACCAAGTTCGCTATCTATAAGGTTCGTGTCTTTTGAGCTAGCACGTGATAGTTGCTTGAAACAAGCAACAATACTAGAATCCTCTGTTTTACGTAAAGAATCAATGGCTTTGATTCTAATATGCTGTCCAAAAGCCCACATATTAGTGAACATTCGAGCCTGCAAAATAAATTCAATTAGTAAATAGAAACTAACATACATATATGAAAAAAATAAAATATATATTTTAATAAAATTACCTTTTGTTCACAACCTATCATTAACTCTCTTTGCTCATCTGAGATTTCTTCATTATTTGCGTTGGCGCGTTGCAAACGACTATATAGCCAATCCGTGAAAGAAGGTATATCTGTAATCTCATTATTATCGAGATTACGTCTAGATCTTTTGTTTTTTCGCCTTTTACTTTGGAGACTTTGAAGTTCCTCGTACTCGCTAACGAATGCTTGCATGCATTCGCTATTATATGCTACAAAAGTAGAAACATCATTTTTTTCTTGAAATGTAAATAAGAATGGAACCCCCTTACCTGATAATACCTCATCTGTTATTTTTGAAGAAGACTCGTTGGTCCATGCACGTGGAGCTTCTTCATGAACTCTTTCAAGGTACTCACTAACGTAATACATGCACTCTTCAAGCATCCAACCCTTTGCCATGGATCCTTCTGGTTTTGCTCTTTGTCGCACATAACCTTTTAGTATTCCCATAAATCGCTCGACCCAAAACATCCATCGAGTGTTGACAACACCGGCAATCTCTATCTCATCTACAAGATGGACTAGTAAATGAACTTGAATATCAAAAAATGAAGTAGGAAGTTCTTTTTCCATCAAACATAGTAGCTCTTTGCATTCACGTTTTTTTTGTGGGATCGAATTTTTATCGATCTCTTTGGATGTAATCCACCTATACAAATCATAAAAACAATTGTAAAGAAGTTAATTAAAAAATAAAAGATATCCAATATTCATACATATTAAATATAAAAGTATCATAATTACCTTATAAGTGATCCAAGACGATAGATCACATCTCGTACTCCTTTCGTTGTACATCCATCGATAACCAAAGGTAAAATATGTTTCAAAAAGTTATGCGAGTCATGGGTCTTTAATCCAGATAAGCTCTTATCATCCATAGTAAACATGTTTTGAAACGATGCTCCATATCCTGTAGGAGTCTTGATCAATTAAATTCTATTGTTGATAGTCTGTATCTCTTTTGTTGTAAGTACCCAAGGAGCAGATGCATAAGTCGTTTCTTGTCGATGTCTATAAAAAACTGGCCATAACTTTGGTTTGGATTTTTGATCTTTCAAATCATTCCTTGATGTTGTGGTATCTTTTAGTCCAAGAAGATGCTGCCATAGTGAATAACCAATATTTTTGAATATATGCATAGGATCAAGAAGATGACATACTTTTAACTCTTTCCAATACTCCAAAGAATACCATATTGATATGTTCTCTGCGAGTGCCAATTTCCCTTTACCTCTGTTCACATACTCATTATCTGAATCATCGCTGAAGATTTCTGCTTCTGGATCTATCAGAGGTCCATCTGCCCATTTTTTATACCAATCCATAGGCGTCATAGGTTTTGGATACTGGCCTGTTTCAAGCTTTCCATTAAAATGTATCGCTTCTCTTTTAGATCTTAATGGATGATCATCAGGCAAGAATCGTCGATGTCGAAGATAAATATTTTGTTGAGATTCTTACTATAGATTGATCTCAACCAATCACCACAATATGGACAAGCTTTATAACCCTTAGTAGATATTCCTGCATCATGGAAAAGGATAAAAATATAATTAGATTAAATCATATTTATTTACATGCATATTGAATAAAAAATTACATCAATACCTGAACAAATGCCATATCCAGGAAAATCGTGAATAGTCCAAGCCACAATACCACGAATCGTAATATGTCTTTCATTGATGCTTTTTGATATATCAATGACATTAATACCTCTCCATAACTCTTGAAGATTGTCAATGAGAGGAGCAAGATATACATTCATATCTTTAACTTGTCTTTTGCCTGGGATTAAAAGTGAAAGCATTAAATGTTCCTTTTTAATGCTAAGATATGGCGGAAGATTGTAGTTTATGACTACCACTGGCCATGTTGACCATTCACTGGATTTCATGGAGAATGGATTAACCCCATCTAATGCAACTCCTAACTTTAGATTCTGTGGATTTTGTGCAAATTCAGGCCATGTAGAATCAATATGCTGAAAAGCAACACTATCATGAGGAATTCTGATTATTCCATCAGTACTTTTGTGATCATGTCCCCAAGTCAAAAGCTTTGATAATTCGGGGCTTTGAAACATATGTCTAATCCGTGGAGCCAATGGAAAATGTCTCAATACCTTATTCGGGATTTTACCTTCTTCACCCTTATATCGAGGAGATTGACATTTGGGACATGTCAAAGAGTCTGCATATTCACCTCTATATAAAATACAATCGTTAGGACATGCATGTATACATTGATAATCTATACCAAGACTGTTGATTATCTTCTTCATTTCATCATGTGAGGTAGGAAGAATATTTTGACTTGGTAAAAACTTTTCAGATAATAACCAGTAAGTTTATCAAAAAAAGATATATTAAAAAAGGTAAATAAATATACATACATATATACATGCAGGTTTTTATTCTTACTTTAGATAAGGTAAGAACAAGAACTTGAATTGAATAGATACTTTTTGTCCGTGCATCTTTTAAAACTATTAATGCATCTTTCAAAATATTTACGCAAAACAATCGTATCCTGTCAATTCACACATAAGTTCATATAATGGTGACCTGGATGGATCGCATGCACAGAGGTTACTCAAGATAGAGCAGGATTTCTCGAGTATGCAGTAAACCTCTTGCATGTCAATGATGAGCATCTGAACTTTAGGATACAAAGTGGACTACTCCATTATAATCAGATTGCTGTCTCTTGAGTAACCTCTGTGCATGCGACTCATCCAGGTCTCCATTGCGAATATTTGGAAAGATGCATTAATAGTTTTAAAAGATGCGCGGACAAAAAGTTTCCATTCAATTCAAGTTCTTGTTCTTATAACCTTATCTAAAGTAAGAATAAAAACCTACATGTATTTATATATGTATATATATTTATGCATATATATATATATATAAATAGATAGAAAATTGAAATTTATACCTTAATAGTGTCGAAACAGATACATTACTCCATCCAAAACGATTTTGAAGGTTGAGAATAAGTAAGCTCGCATTTAGTCGTGTCAAATGACTTCCTTCATATACATGCTTTAGACATTCCTCTCGAAGATACTTCTCATTTTTAGAAATATCCATGCTCTCACTGTCATTTTGATACCAATCCTCAATAAAATCTGCCATGCCATCATCTTCATCATTGTCACACAAATCTTGTACTTTATCATCTTTTGAATATAGATCTTTCAACTTTGCATATTGCACAGGCTTAGTTTTGCGTAGCCTCCTCATGGAAGCTTCTGATAAATGAGGTCTTATTGGTAATTGTGAATGTTGTGGACGAATATCATCAACATCATACGTTGGAATCTACACATATAAATAAAACTCATTAGTATTCCATAAATGAATAAAAATTAAACTTCAAATATAAAATTAAGTATATAACTTATTAAATATGGATAGAAAATTTGTATTCTCTCTAGCTAAAAGGTGCTCTTGGAGGTCTACGCCATCCATAATTCACTAATAGTTCATCACCAGCATGTAATGTAGTAATAGCATTGACAACTATGTATCTTGATACATCTCTACTCATGTATGGTGATTCATGACTATTTTCACGCTCCTCAAATATGCAATTAGTCCTTGAACTATTATGTAACCCTCGACTACTATTTATTAAACCTGCTATATTTCCATGTGTGTAAGGTCTTCCATCAATATATAATCTTTCATTTTCTGCATGTAAAATCCTTCTATTAGTAAGAGATGCTGCGTTCAAGCATATTCCATAAGTACTCATGCTTTGAACATAACGTGAAAGTCGATGCCAATCTCCCCATCCATATGTAGGACCACAAAATGACATAAGAGTGACTTCAGAGTTCGGAGGCACATACAAATCCTCTACAATAAAGAGACCACGACCAACATTAGTAATAGTGGATGGAGCAATCATATAGCGATTACCCCAAAAGTTGAAAACCTATCCATCTAAAGGAAGTGGTCCTCTATTCCATCCTCCATATCTTCTTCTATCATATGTTTGTACTAAAGAACGATCACGAGCTGGCAATGGATAATCTCCAGCCGTTTCATTCTCTAAACCAGGAGGTAGAGGATTTCTAGAAACCTCTGCTTGTAATTGATGAACAGCAAGTCCATGACGTGTACGAGGTATATTAACATTATGAGAAAAATCATCATCATCATCATCATCGAGCAAGTATTCCTGTATATCAATAATAATTTGATTTTATACATGGTTTTTAAATAAAAAAATGACATTAATATATATAGAAAATACATACCCAAGCATTATCACGTTGACTAGGTGATGGTGCATGCTCAAAAGTACCATACTCTACCTCATGTTGAATACATTCCAATCGTGGTCTTCGATACGTGCCATAACAAGAGTTACACCAACATATAATATGCTCTTGATAGTAAAATTCATCATAATTCCTATCGGAGGACACATGTGAAGTCGTTGCATGGGTAGGAGGTGGTGGAGTACCCTCTGATTGATCAGAATCTGCACATCATAAGAAACATAAAAAAAAAATTTAAGTTATGTATCCATCAAATATAGTTAAAATTAGATATTTCATATACTTACAGTATAGAGTCGTTGCACGATGAGGAGACGGTGGTGGAGTTCCATCTGATTGATCAGAATCTACAAATAATGGTATTTGATATTAATAATTTGATTATCTACATAAATAAAAAATTCACATATACATATTTACAGATACACACATATTCACATATACACATTTATACATACACACATATTCACATATACACAACACATATTATTGTGGGATAAATGCATGTATTTTGTATGAATGAGTGTATATGCATGCATGTGTGTGTACGTATATATGTGGATATGTATATGTGTGTTTATGTTATATGTATGTATATGTGTATATATATACATATATGCATGTGTATATGTTTGCATGTATATGTGTATGTGGGTATGTGTATGTGTATGTGTATGTGTATATGTGTGTATATATGTGTATGTATTCTGACTTTTTTTTCTGTTTGAGATTAAATTAACAGGAGATATTGTATGGTCGAAAAAAATAAGAGGCGAGCTAACATACCACTTGAGTCGTGGCAGTTTTTTCGTAGACAGCTACGTCTTCAAGATTCATTTCCTCAGTAGAAGGTACACAAATTAATAGTTTATATTTATAATTTTTAGATATTTTAGTAAATTTTTAATTTAATTTATGTATTTTTTTCCTTGAATAAATAGGCTGCTGCAAAGAAGAGAGTGGAGTCGGGCCACACATCGCACTTAGGCCAAATGGGCCATAATGGTTTTGTAGCTACGTTTGTAAGTATATGTGTTATTGTGAGTATATTTTTTATTTTAGTTAAAATGCAAGCAACTAATGTTTTTTATTTGTTTCATTGCAGCGAAAGGATTATGGCCGATATCCTACGAAACACGAGATCGAGTATGCTACACATTTTGGATATCGGCATTTGAGCGAGTATATACAAGATCATCCTGATGCCTTTGTGAGTATTTTTAAATTTTATATAATTATTTTGTTGTTATGAATGTTTTAATTATTTTATTGATTTATGTTTGTTATATGTAATACAGGAGTATTATGGGGAGACAAATATGGATGAGGTGGAGAGACAGACACAGGAGGGACGATCTCGATCGTCACAGGGTGATCATGAGGATGAGGATGAGGAAGATCAGGATGATCATGATATTGCTGCTGATGATGATGATCATGATGATGATGATTAGGATTTTAGACGTTGATTATGACATTGGATTATATGTATTTACATTGATATATATATATATATATATTTATCTATATATTTTTCATTTCAATCATGTTTTGAATTGTGTGTATGGTATTAAGTAATGAAGAGTTTTGTTCTATTGATTGTTATTATTGTTTATATTAAGCATGTGTTTTAATACTTTAATTATATAATTCATTCATATGTGTGTACCTAAGTGTATATTTATGTGTGTGTATATGTATGTATGTGCATGTGTATGTGTGTGTATATGTATGTATGTGCATGTGCATGTATAAGTGTATATGTGTGTATGAGTATGTGCATGTGCATGTGTATGTGTGTATATGTATATGCATGTATATGTATATGCATGTATATGTATAACTCTATGTGTATGTGTGTGTACGTGCATGTATATGTGTATATGTGCATGTGTATGTGTGCGTATATGTATGTATATGCATGTGCATGTATAAGTGTATATGTATGTATCAATATGTGCATGTTCTTGTGTATGTGTGTATATGTATAACTCTATGTGTATGTGTGTGTATGTGCATGTATATGTGTATATGTAGGTATATGCATGTGTGTGTGCTTCTTCATCATGTATAAGTGTATGAGTGCATATCAATAAGTGTGAGTATGGTATGTAATGAAAATAACACAATTCAAATGATCTACAAATAATAGAAATTGTACTTACAATTGTGATCCATAGTTTTTGCTTGGTTAGCTTCTTGAATAACCTGCAATAAAGAGAGAGAAGAGAGAGAGAGAGAGAGAGAGAGAGAGAGAGAGAGAGAGAGAGAGAGAGAGAGAGAGAGAGATCTAGAGAGAGAGAGAGAGATCTAGAGAGAGAGAGATCTAGAGAGAGAGATCTAGAGAGAGAGAGTGAGATCTAGAGAGAGAGATCTAGAGAGAGAGAGAGAAAATTCAAAGAGAGAAAGATGTAGAAAGAGAGAAACAAAGACAGAGGGAGACAATAACAGAGAGCTTAAGCAAAACAACAATTCTGCATATACTTGCTTCAGCTCGTAAGCGCAGCGCAATTGCGAACGTTGGAGAGCTCTTCCATCGGATGCGTGAAAATGCCGATTGCAGAGCCTCCAACGTTTTAATTTTTGTCCGTCAACAGATCGTCGTATAAGCGATGCAACGCGTCGTCGTATAAGCGACATTTGCTTAGCGTCGCGTATACGACGGTCTGCACCGTCGCTTATACGACGGTGTGGACCGTCCCTTATGCGACGCAAAAAAGCGTCGCTTAAGCGACGCCTTTGACAAGCGTCATTTAAGCGACGTTAGGCGGAAGCGTCGCAATAGAGGTCGCAAATACCGTCGTTTTTTGCGTCGTATAATCGACGGTCCGCGCTCGACGGTAATTCCGACGCAAGTTGCAATTTTATAGTGACGAAATTCTGTCGCGTTAACCGTCGCTACACGCCCGTATTCCTTGTAGTGATGGTCCATTGCATATGGTAAGTGGCATTAATAATCCAAATGCTTTTCCATGATGTCGTTTCACAGCTTGATACACAATGCAATGAAAAACATATTATGCAATATCCTTTTCCATATTTGGCCAAAAGAAAATTTCTTTACATATAGAAATAGTACTTTGTATGTCCCTATGACACATGTACAATGGTTCATGCATCTCTTTTATAACAAATTCTTTAAAACCTTGTGTGATGCATAACTTGTGTTCGAAATATAAGAATCCATTATGAAGATTATAATGATGCTCACTAAATGTTGTAGAATTATTGAAAGCATTCCATGTTTGTGAAAAATACAAATCAGATGCATAATTATGAATCATCTCATGTAATGAATGAATATGAATAGAAAAAATATTTTTGATTGAAATAGTATTTGTTTGTGGGGGTGGGAAGCAACTAAGGGCATCAACTACAACATTAGCTTTGCCAGTTGATATTGAATCATAGGCTAAAAATTTTATGATTGAAGCCAATTTAATGTGTGTATCAGAAATCAATGGTTGATTTAATAAATGCTTAACAACATGTTTGTCTATTTTGATTAGAAATTCAGAACCATAAGGTAATGTTTCCAAATTTTTAAAGCATGCACAACAACTAAAAGTTCCTTATCATATGTACTATAATTCTTTTCAGAAGGTTTACGTTTCCTACTTTCAAATGCAATGGGATGATCATTTTGCATTAATACAACATCTATACCTAAACCACTAAAGGCCTATTCAAGAAATTAGGGAATTATTCAAGTCCCATTTATATTACTTACCATGTTAACTTCTTAAATTTGAGGCCAATCCTCATACCCCATTTATACTACAATTATCCTTAATATTAAAGTGTCAATTTAATATACTCTAACCAAGACATAATAACATGTTGTAGTCTGTGAATGAGTTAAAACTTAAAAACATTAGGACACAAAGAATTGTGTCAAAATCCTGTCTAATTCCCATTTTTCTTGAATAGGCCTTACTAGCATTTGTAACTACATGGAAAGGTTGTGCAAAATCTACTGATTGTAAAACAGCTGCATGAGAAAGTGCATGTTTGAGTTTTTAAAAAAATTGTTGTTGTGCTAATCACCATGCAAATTTTAACTTTTTCTTCAATAATAATATGAGTGGATATGCTAAATAAGAAAAACCTTTTACAAACTTTCTATAAAAACTAGCTAACCCTAGAAAAGAGCATACATAATTCATAGATTGAGGTATAGACCATTCTTCAATTACTTTAATTTTCTTTGGTTCTACATGAATGCCTTCACTAGAAACAATATGGACTAAATACTCTAGTTCTTTTTAGAAGAAATAACTCTTTTCAAGATTGGCATAAAGTTTGTTTTTGCATAACAAATGAAAGAAATTTGATAATGATTTTCATGGTCATTATCATTCTCACTATAGACAAGTATAATATCAAAGAGAACAAGAACAAAATCTTGGTAATCAAGAAAAATATTATTCATCATCGTGCAAATGTAGCACATGTATTGGTGAGTCCAAAATGCATTACCATGAACTCAAAGTGAACAATCTGATTTCTAAAAGCAATCTTATAAATGTCATTTTGTGTCATTCATATCTGATAATACCCAGATTTAAGTTCAATTTTGCTAAAGATACGTGCTTCATGAAGTTTATCTAGCAAATCATCTATCCTAGGAATAAGATATCTATTTTTAATTGTGATCTTGTTGAGCACTCTATAGTCAATGCACATCCTATAGGTCTTATTCTTCTTCTCTAATAAAAGAACAAGTGCTCCAAAGGGAGAAGAACTAGGTCTTATAAGTCCTTTGTGAAGTAAATCCTTAACTTGATTAGTAAATCCTTAACTTGATGTAAAGGTCCATGCCTATAAAGGGCTTTATGGGGAGAGAACTAACAGGAATTAAGTCGATACTATGGTCAAGAGATCCCCTAGAAGATGGTACTTTGTAAGAGAAATCAGCAATAAAACAATCCTTATAGGAATCCATAAATGATTTATGTGTATTAGGAAGTGTATGTGTGTAAATCAACTACGTTATTGACAAAAACAATACATGAGTTGTAACCTTTCCTAAATGCATGTTTTACTTGAGTATGACTAATTAATGGAAATGGTTGGAATTGATACATTGCAGACAAAGAAATATATTGATTGTTAAGCTTAAAACTCATTGTGTGTGTATGATAATCAATGCATGGATTATAATGGTGACAAAAGGCATGTCAAGTATAATATCATAGGACTCCAAAGGAGCAATTAAGAATGTGCATTGATCTACTTATGAACCTATGCAAATCTGAGCATTATGCACTTCACGTATAACATTATATCTATTTCCTTGAAATGCAGCCTTAACTTTATACATAGAAGGAAGTGGCTTTAATTGGAGATCTTGCACTAGTTTATAAGAAATAAAATCATATGAATTACCATTATCATGTAAAATATTAACAACTTTACCATTAATAGTACCTTGCATGTAAAGTAAAGAAAGATTAGAAATTGCATTACCGAAGGCACTTAGATCTTTTTCCAATGCTTCTTCGATGCAATCAAGTTGAATGTCTTTAGGAACCACCTCCATGTTGTGTACTTGAGCTCCAACGGCTTCATGTTGTTAGTTGGAACCTACATTTAGCTTTAGTATGACCAAACTTACCATAATGCCAACAAGTGATACGGGGTCTCTTTTTTGAGGATCCATCATCATAGTTTGAAGGGTTGAGGTTTGGTAAGATGTAAGGGGGTTGGCTTATGATTTGGTGTGAAATTGGATTGAGGAGGGCACTAACAAGTAGATGGGTGCTGAAAAGTAGGTGGATATTGAAAAGTAGAGGAAGAGAAAGTAGTGCTTGATTGGTTGCTATCATTGATGCATTTATTGTAAGTGAATGGACTTGGTAATGGATTGAAACTCCTTCTCACCATCATGTACAAAAGAAATAGCTTAATAGAGGATCCTGTAACATAGTATGTTGAGCTTACCTTGGATTCCCATATTCAAAATATCTTCCTACTTTCATTACAAGGTATCTTCAGGGATCATTTCAACGCAAACAAATAAATAGTAGTTGTTGCCAAAAACGTTCAGTGGACATAGACACACTATTTGCATCTTTCCATCAAAAAGTTATCCATGATTGATGAGCATGTAAGTGAAACTGAGGAGGAAGGAAGGACTCGTTGATCTTTTCTTAAAATGCAATCCATGTGGTGGGGCGACTGGTGCTATGATGCAAAATATTTCACCATATTTAGACCTTATCCATCAAATAATTGGTAACAAATTTCACTCTTTTAATTTCAGAATATGATTCGTCAGAATAAAGATCATCAAATTGGGATAGCCATCAAAGAAAAAATTCACCATCCTTTTGTCCATCGAATCATGAAAATTGAAAAATTTTCATATCAACCTTGGACTGCATGCCTTGTTCTTGTACGATGATAATGGTCTTAACCAACCTAACTAAGATGTTTTCATCATTCTATATTTGTTAGAGTGAAACATCACCTTATTTTATCTTGTTTGAGCATATTGGAGTTCGTATCATAGAAGCTCCAATTATTGCTCAATCGGTATCCCAGATAGGGATGATGTACCAAAATGCTCCGTATTATGGGTAGGATCCATGGCTTTATATAGAATCAAAACCTAGGACAAAGCATCTGAAAAGAATTTTAACAATAATATATTAAAATAGTAATAATAATAATAACAATAATAATAAGAGTATAATAAATAAATAAATAAAATAAGAGTATTGAATAAATAAATAAATATAAATAAATATAAATAAATAAATAAATATATACATAAATATGTAAATAAGATAAAGAGAGTGTTAAAAGTTATATTAAATATTGACTAAAAGGAATAGGATATCAATAATTGAAAATAGGCTAGTGGATAAACCTTATCTCTTGGAAGTATGAGGTTGTGAGTTCAAATCCCCTACATGCTAAATAAGGAACTAAGTAAGTTAACTAGAGAAAAACTAGGAAAATAACTAAGCACTTATTGCCACTCATAAGTTCGAATAAGTTTGTGCATAGCCAATGACTGCCAAGAGAACCAAAGGAAACCAAAGTGAACCAAAATGAACCAAGAGGACCATGAGTGAAAGAGAAGCCAAAGATACCAAAGTTATGCCATATTTCTATGCGTTAATTGATGCTTTGAGTAACGAAATGATAACTGAATTGATAAATGAACTTGATAAACAAATTTGATAAACTACTTTGATAATCAAATTGAACTTGAACAATGAACAGTGCATAGTGAGCATAGGTGACATAAGGGAGTGCAGGGGGTATAGTGAGCATAGTGGGTATAGTGAGTACAGTGATCACATTGAGTACAGTGAGTACAGTGAGCACAGTGAGTACAATATCACAGTGAGCACAGTGAGTACAATATCATAGTGTCTCCAAAGGAGTAATCGAATTGATAAAAAAACTTGATAAGAAATTTGATACACTAATTTAATAATCAAATCGAACTCGAACAATGAACAGTGCAGAGTGAGTATAAGGGACATAGGGAGTATAGGGGTACAAAGACTATAATGAGCATAGTGAGCACAGTGAGGATAATGGGTATAGTAAGTACGGTGAGCACAGTGAGCAAACTGAGTATAGTGAGTACAGTGAGCATAGTGAATACACTATTACAGTGAGCATAGTGAGTATACTATCACAGTGAGCACAATGTACAGTAACTAATTCAAAAAAATGCAAAAAAACATATCGATGAACCAGAAATAAACAAACTTGATAAACAAAAACCTGGACCCAATGATCAAGACGGATGTAAAATCATGAACGGACGCCTTTATAAATGAACTTCATAAACAATTTTGTTAAACTTATTTAATAAACTAATTTGATAACTGAACTGAACTGGAATAGTGAACAATGCACACTGAGCACAGGGGACATAGGGGGTAGAGGGGGTACATAGGGTTTAGTGAGCACAATGAGCATAGTGAGCACTGTTGGTAGAGTGAGTATACTGAGCAGAGTGAGTACAATGAGCAGAGTGAGTATAGTGTCACATTGAGCACAATGCATAGTAACTAATTTGAAAAAATTCAAAAAACACACCGGGGAACTAAAAACAAATGAACTTGATAAACAAAAACCTGGATCGGGCGATCCACACAGATGACGTTGAATCATGAACGGACGCCATGAATCACAATGGAATACTAAGAAACCACCTCCGTAGATGCACCTTGGCTCTGATACTACTATTGATCGGATCCAGAGATGCATGTATGCAAAGGATAATACAGAAAAATGAAATCTCACAAATGCATAAACAAAATAGAAAGAGACAAGAGAATCGACTTCAGATTGGGTACAATCTCTCTCCAGATACTCTGATGGATGCATTTATCACAGCATGTGTATTTATAGGTATTTCTCATTAGGTCCTGAATAGAAGATACATGAGTGCGGTGCTTCAAAAAGCGTGCATTTACAAAAAATTGCTTTATTTATAAAATGATCGCTTTTCAAGCGATCTACTATTTTTACAGAAAATTTATTTTCTAAAGCAATCTATTAGTTTTACAAAAGATAACTAAAATACTATCTTCTAAATATCTTCAAAAATATTTAAATAAGTCCATGCGCGTTCATATCCTCATGAGTCTTCAATTGCTAAATCAAAACACAAATCACATTCAAACCCTCAAGAGATTAAAATCCATATAACATTCCATTATTCCATAAAATATGATATACATGGCTTTTGCACTACCCTAGATACCAAATGGAGCCAGCATACCTCTATGTTGTAACTCCTTATCTAGAGTTAATGTGTATATTACAATTTAAACTCTAGCTTGAAAGCACATGGATGGACAATGCCATCATCTATGTACTTGTCTCAGTGATGATTTTTCTTTTTAATACTACTATATTTGTTATCTTTTCTACTAATGGTGATACATTTCTTGCGTAACTACTTTCTTACATGCTAAGAGTGGAAACGCGATAGGGATAGCTTTACAACCAGACAAAGAATTTCAGCAAGAACACCCGAAAGTTCACCACTTTCCAAAGGGAACGGGTTTCCACTACTCAGCAGTACATAGCGATGCTAGACAGTCTGCAGGGTTTATTGCTATTGCAGTGCACCTACAGTAAAGAGCGTCAAATGTCCCTCTCCATATGGTTCTCTGTGGATCATGATTCATAAACCGCCACACTACCTGCCACCTTCGGGCAACTTGGCTTATCTATCTTAGAGTATGCGTACGGCAGCTTTACATTATAAGATAGGAACGTCTCTGTATTGACTGTGGAAGCGATAGAGACCTTGACGCACGCACCTACAGGATGTACGTTGAAACGTCCCTCTCTCTCTCTCTCTCACACACACACACACACAGTGATACACACACACACACCGTATGATTAACGACCTTTCCAAGTCTCAAAGTGGGCCTTTTTCTGACGACGAACCTCATAGAAATATGCAGACGTACGTACATAAGGTTCCCCGACAACTACCCACATGCGTGTCAGCTATGGTTATAAGGAAGACGCAAGCTCCTTTCATCAACTGCATATCAATCTCTTTTACGTGATGTTGAGCATGTGCGTTCGCCTCTCCTCACCGCTCGAACAGAGCTTCTTCTTCGAATATCCGTTCGCCAATATTTGGGTCCGTTATGTGAATGTGATCCAGCTGTTGTGCGTTCGTTTCCTCTGATGTAGACGAAAGACTTGTTCTACTTCGGCAGCTGTCTAGTGCCACGTGGAACTCTTCTTGATGGAGTGTCTAAAATGCCCAAACCAAGAAAGATTCATGGGCAAACACACAGATGAGTGCATGTATGCACACATAGGAATGTACACAGATGAGTGCACACATGCACACATAGGACCAAAGATTCCCTCATGTTGCAAAAGCTACTTATTGTTAGAATGATTCCATACATAATAGCGAACAGAAATATGACCTATCCCTACTATTTGGTATTTATTGAGTGCATGCATGCACACATAGGAATGTACAGAGATGAGTGCACACATGCACACATAGGACCAAAGATTCCCTCATGTTGCAAAAGCTACTTATTGTTAGAATGATACCTTTCATAATAGCGAACGGAAATATGAACTATCCCTAATATTTGGTATTTTGAGAATAGTGAAGTAGATGAAATGCAAATCTTAACGGGTGCTTGCTTTAATTGTGACATCCTTAGGCATTGTTCAAATAGTTCTCCCACATTGAAAGATCAAAGATTCAGGTTGATCCCCTCCTTCTATGACGTAGAGTTTTATTCCTTTAAGAACATGTTCGTAACATGCTGATGAGTAAGTATAATACCGCTATGAATGGTTGTAGAAGTGTTGAAGTTTAATTAAATACTAGATTATTGGCTTCTCATGATCCGATGTTACACAGTAATCATGCTCCATGTAAGGCACCTCTAACTTAGATGAGGAATGAGTCTACACATAAGAACGTCTGAAGTAATAAAGAAGTGTCAAAAAAAGGACCTCGATAGGAAGAAAACTCTAGGAGAATGGTAGACAGTGATGATATTATGAAAGTTAAATATGACAAAGATTTGACAAGAGATAAGAGAAGCAAGTTTCAATTTTGGTATCCAAGTTTACCTAGGGATGAGGCAAACTCAACTTGATTTTCTTAAGCATAATCCGTACATATATAAAATATCTTGGAAGATATGGATGTTATAATTCTTCCACCTATTCATCTTCTCTTAATATAATTTGACTCATATGATCAACTACACAGATCCTCATGAACGTAGCACATATAATGTGATTGGGGATGTAACTAGACCCTTATGCAATGGTGAAGTGTCAATGACTACAATTTCATGCATCAACCTCCCCTAAAATGTGTCACACCTATTTCACACTGTATTCAGTTTCAAAAATAAACAAATATTTCACACTAAATAGATGTCAAAAATGAGAGGGACATTGTCTACAAGATAGATTAGTTGATGTCAACTAGTATGTAGTCGCACATGGACCACACTTATATCTAGTGTTCCTTGTCATGGAATAACTAGTGCAACTTTCAAATAGTTCAGAATACTATGATGGATGTTAGAGGAAACCAAGATTACAAAAAGTAAATAAATATGGAATAAGCAAAATTTTTGAATCCTCCGTGCTATACAGCTCTCGAAAACCCTATAGAGAGAGGAAGGTATGAAACACAACACTTTCATCTTCCCCAATTTTTGCAAAAACAAAAATTCAAGACTAATCACAAGAATTCCTCACTCTTGAAATACGTATACATCATCTCTCTATTGACACCAATCTTATAGAAAACAAATTACTAATTAAGAATAATGAATGCTAACAATGTAGGACTATAGCTACTCATATGGGAAAAACTTTATATTCATGTGGAAAATTTAGATGCACTTTCCCTAAAAATAAAGAATCACGATTCACACCTAAGTGTGATTGGAAATACATGAGATGGATGAATGGGGCACCAATAACGTTTTGCTAGATGAATTTGATTTCAGGCTGAAATTTGGAGTTGAATACTCGTGCTTGATGCCTTGCTTCATGTATCTCCAAGTGGCATGCATCCAATGCTCCATTTATGTACTAAGGTTGAAGTTTAATTTCAACAATTCCTCTCTGAATTCATGTAGATGCCTGGAGTGCCACATTTT
>CM035420.1:165312009-165442009 GCA_020310875.1 Ceratopteris richardii | reverse complement strand
CTCTCTCTCCCTCTCTCTCTCTCTCCCCCTGTCTCTCTCCCCCTCTCTCTCTCTCTCTCTCTCTCTCTCTTTCATCTCTCTCTCCCTCTTTCATCTCTCTGTCTCTCTTACTATCTCTCTCTTTCATGTCTCTCTCTCTCTCTCTTATTCTCTTTCTCTTTCATCTCTCTCTCTCTCTTATTCTCTTTCTCTTTCATCTCTCTATCTCTCTTTCATCTCTCTCTCTCTCTCATTCTCTCTCTCTTTCATCTCTCTCTCATTCTCTCTCTCTTTCATCTCTCTCTCTCTCTCCCTCTCTCTCTCTCTCTCTCCCTCTCTCTCTCTCTCTCCCTCTCTCTCTCTCTCCCCCTCTCTCTCTCTCCCTCTCTCTCTCTCTCTCTCTCTCTCTCTCTCTTTCTCTCTCTCTCTCTCTCTCTCTCTCTCTCTCTCTCTCTCTCTTTCATCTCTCTCTCTCTCTCTTTTTCATCTCTCTCTCTTTTTCATCTCTCTCTCTCTCTTTCATCTCTCTCTCTCTCTCTCTCTCTCTCTCTCTCTCTCTCTCTCTCTCCCTCTCTCTCTCTCTCTCTCTCTCCCCTCTCTCTCTCTCACTCCCTCCCTCTCTCTCTCTCTCTTTCATCTCTCTCTGACCCCCCCTCTCTCTCTCTCTTTCTATTTATAAAAAAGAACAAAACAGTCACTTACATCGATGTAATTCTTGTTATCGCTCTCTTCAAAGCCCGATCAACGTCGTCTCTTTCAAATTCCAATGAATCCATGCCAAAAGCTCTTGCAAAACAAGAGAAAAGAGAAATTAAAAAAGATATATGTAAAAGCCAAAAAGCTCCTGTGTGTGTAGGGAGAGAGAGAGAGAAAGAGATGTGTGTATAGGGGGATAGAGAGACAAAGAGATGTGTTTATGCATGTGTATATGCATGCATGTGTGTATGTATGATATGTGTATATGTGAAAAAGTCAAAAACCATAATCCTAAAACCCTAACCCTAAAACATGTATATGTGTGTATGTGTGTATGTATGTGTGTGTACATGCATATGTGTGTGTGTACATGCATATGTATGTGTGTACATGCATGTGTGTGTGTATGTATGTATGCATATGCATGTGTGTATGCACATATGTGCATGTATACATATGTGAGTGTGTATTTATATGTGTGTGTGTGTATGTAATATGCATGTGTGTATGTATGTATGTGTGTGTACAATCACATATGTGTGTATGTATCTCTCTCTTTCTTTCATCTCTCGCTCTCTATCTCACTCTATATCAATTGAAAACAAAACAATCACTTACATCAATGTAATTGTTTGGAGCATTGTCATCAAAGTCCACTTAATGTTTTCCTTCATCGAATTCCAAAGAACTGATGCCAAAAATCTCCTGCAAAACAGAAGAAAAGAGAAATTCATAAACCCTAATCCTAAAACCCTAACCCTAAAACATGTATATGTGTGTATCTGTGTATGTATATGTGATGCGTGTATGTGTATGTGCATGTATGCATGTGTGTGTATACATATGTGAGTGTGTATACATATGTGAGTGTGTATATATATGTGTGTGTGTATGTATTATGCATGTGTGTATGTATGTTATGTGTGTGTACATGCATATGTGTGTGTATGTATGTATGCATATGCATGTGTGTATGCACATATGTGTGTGTATACATATGTGAGTGTGTATGTAATATGCATGTGTTTATGTATGTATGTGTGTGTGTACATGAAAATATGTGTGTATGTATGTATGCATATGCATGTGTGTATGTATACGTGTGTGTGTACATGTGTGTATGTATATGTGTGTATACATGTATGCATGTATATGAGTATGAGAATGAATATGTGTGTGTATGTATATGCATGTGTGTATCTAATATGCATGTGTGTATGTAATATGCATGTTTGTATGTAATATGCATGTATGTATGTATATGTATGTATGCATGTGAGTATGTAATATGTATGTGTATGTATATGCATGTGTGTATGTAATATGTATGTGAGTGTGTATGTAATATGCATGTCTCTCTCTCTCTCTCTCATTCTATCTCACTCTATATCAATCGAAAACAAAACAATCACTTACATTGATGTAATTGTTTGGAGCATTGTCCTCAAGGTCCACTTAATGATGCCCTTCGCCGAATTCCAAAGATTTGATTCCAAAAAGCTCTTGCAAAACAAAAGAGAAGAGAAATTAGAAAAGGGAAAACACAAAGAAAGAGAAATGGTGCTATAGTATGTGCAACTCTTACAAAAATTTCAGATCTAGAGAAACAGAGATGTAGAGAAAGAGAGAGAGAGAGAGAGAGAGAGAGAGAGAGAGAGAGACAGAGAGAGAGACAGAGAGAGAGAAAGAGAGAGAAAGAGTGAGAAAGAGAGAGACCTGTGTACACAATAGGCGCAGAATGTAGTTCGCGCGTGCAAACTCGACAGTAGCAAAGTTTGGTTCAAAATGCAAGCAAATGTCGAATTTTTGCTCTCGGGCCCGATTAAAATGTTGCGTTAGTATAAGCGTTGGTATACACGTCAGTATAAGCATCGGTAATTTACAGTAAAATACCGACGCCTATACCGGTGCTCATACCGGCGCCTGTATACCGACGATTAAATGACCGTCCGTATTGCATCCGTAGTTTTTCAAGCATTTTCAACGGTCATACCGACGCCGGGGCATGACCATCGGTATGGGCAACGGCGGTATGCCCCTGATATGTTGTAGTGATTGTCGGAGCCAGGATGAAGAGTTGAAGGTTGAAGCTTGAGGGGGAGTGTTGAAATTCAAGCTCCACCCTTACGAGATTTTTGGATTTTTCATGGATTCCACTTGAAGCACTAGGAAGAAAGACATAAAGCACAGAGACTCAACTTCAAATTTGAATTTTTGAGCCCCCTCATAAGATTCAAAAGTCATCTATCACACTTAGGTGTGATAAGGCCTATAATCTAGGAAAAGAGCTCCTATCATCTAGCACATTTTTGCAAGTTTTTATATACACACATTCTTCTTTGAATGCATGATCGCCTTTGTGTGTGCTCTCATATGATTTGAATAAGCTAGTAGACCCCTTGCTTAGCAAGCCCCCTACTTGTTTGGGTGATTTGTGTAGACATTGGGTAGCCATATCTAGCTCACATATTTATGTGTGTAGGAGGTAGATAGCTCTGAGTCCTGGCATAACTTCCTTGTCAAATTGTCCCATTTCTTCTAATCTTTGGTTTGTTAGAAAGCGATTATTGTCTCGTATAGCTTTTGCAAAGCTCTTTTCCAAAATCTACATATTTTGAGAGAAATTGCTCCCAAATTGAATAGTGGTCTCTGTGTGCATGCTTATTGAAGGCCACAACTAGCTTGTCTTATAGGCCTTACTTCTCACAATACGATTGAGCATTTTGAGTGGGATAATTTGCATTAGAAAGCTTTTATAATCTAGTTCTGGTGTGCAAAGGCTCTTGGGTATAGCTATCAAGAGGTCATAGAATCTTTCATTTGAGTGAATAGAGGTTCTTTGAGTGTGATTTTGAGGCAATCTATGCTTCAAGGCTACAAGTTGTACATTGTCCCATCACCAAAGGCATTGGTGTTCCATACTTGCTACCATATTTGGTAAAGGTGTGTTTCCAAGATATATGGTCCTATCAAATACAAATGGACACTGCTTGAGCTCATTAAAGGTTTCCATAATGAAATGAAGGTTCTTTATGTTTGTAAGAAGAGCATTTGTATCTTTCTCCTTCTTCACTAAAGGTGCTTTGAGGTTGGCTTACCAAGGTGGGAATAGATGAAATTTATACCTAACAAGCGAGAAGGGGAAACAAACACGCAAAGATGGGAAGGTTTTTCAGCCTACCACCCCCTTCCCCAAAATCAAAATAATGACGAACTAGAAGATAACTCTAAAAAGTTGATAATCTCTTCATGCATAAATCAAAGAATAGAGTTCAAGATGTCATGAGGGGGCATGCGATACCACCGTCTTGGTTAAATGAAGGTTGTAGAGAACATATCTTTCTATCTTTTATGGAAGTTTGGTCTAGTACCTATCTTCCAAATATTTCTTAATTAGTGTAAATGACAAGTGATATCATGTTTACTACACACACGACCCCCTATCTCACAAAGGAGGGGTTAGATGCGCAACATGATCGAAGGTATAGAGCCTAAGGGCCCACTATGGTAGATTTTGAGAAGGGATTTCCCTAAAGCCGAACAAAGTGACTAGTTTGACAAGCCCAAAAGACTCAGGCAAGGTTTTTGGTTCCAAAGACTAGTTGCAATGGGTGTCCAAAGGTCAGAACAACAAAGCGTGTCCACAGGTCGGAATTACAAAGGGTGTCCAAAGGTGAGGGCCAAGAACTTGCCGAGAGGCTTCGGACGAATGGATACTTGAACACAAGTCATCCCTTCAATGGAGGGAAGGTGTCAATTGTGCCCGCGGGTTGAACTCTTCTCGCACACTCCAAAGGCCATGATTCCATCCATTATGCTAATGGCATAGACACCTCTTTTCAATGGCTTTTAAATTCCACCTTATCTAGTCCTGACGTTTCTATCTGTGTAGCTTTCTTGCACTTTGTAAGCATTTTGGTTTCTTGATTGTTCGTCCATAGATGCATTTTTCAATGAACGAATTCAGTCGTGTGTTGTATCTACAGCAATGGAGGTCCTTCAAATGCGGACTAAGAAAGAAAAAGAAGTATTTTAAACCGATCTTTTTCGCCATTGCTGAACGTAATCACTGTTCATGATCCACCTGGTTGGCTTCTGGTTACGTATGAAGAGCAAGAAGATGAGATAACTACGAAGAGAAAAGTGAGTCATTTGGCGACGTCAGAGGAAAGCTAATCATAACGTGGAGTCTTCTGTCGACGTCAGAGTGAAAGCAAACAGGCAGGGGAAAGATTTTTGTCGACGTCAGAGGACGCTGAACTAAAGCCTCGAGCCTTCTGTCGACTTCAAACGAGAGGAAACCATACGTCGATATTGCGGAACGGACATTTAAACAAGGAGCCGTATTAAGGAAGGAAAAAGAGCCCGAACTTGTGGACGATGGAGCACATGTGCCTTCGAGCAGCTTCATGCTCATCATTTTGTTGGATTCAAGGGAGCTGCGTACATGTATTGCATCAGCTTTTGGCATTGAAGAGACTTGCATGGATGCTGTGCCATTCACCAGCTTGGAAGAAAAGGCAGTGGCTATCCTCATTGGAATAGTTTTATTTCTTGGCATGATAGGCATAAATCTGAAGTACAATGGTCAAGAAGGAACGAAAGAGGGAGGCTACGGTGGAAGTTCTTTGCATACTGAAGGGTCACGGTGGACTGTAATCTATACATAATATTTTATATCAAACTTCACGTCTGATATAAAACTCAAATCTGTACATTTGTTCACTCAATAGACTACATATAATACTTTATCTATTATAAAGTCTGTATTGATTTGGCATGTCTGGTAATTAGTGTAATGCTTCTCCACATCAAAGGAATGAAGCAAAATGAACTCATGAGAAAACAATTGACACTTTAAGTCAAATATACATCGTCTGATAGAGTATTTGTTCGTATATGCTCCAGATTGCATAAAGAAATTCTTAGAAAAAGCATCATTTTTCACCATTTTTCAATAGAATCTTCCAGTTTAGATAATGGAGGAAATTTCAGTTCTCATGGCTATATATTATCTCTGTATCTCATTAGTTTGATTCTTATTACTACACATAGTTCGACAGCCTTGGCATATGGAAAAAAATAATTTATGAAATGAGTTGATTTTTTCATCATGCGTAATGTCTTAGAGTACTCTAATTAATAGGAAATACATAGAACACAAAGTTTTCATTCAGTGGCGTGCTGAAGAACATTGCTTCTTGCACGGTCCAAACTTCAGCTATGATGCTATTCACTTTGATAGCCATAAATTACAAACTGGTAAACAAGTTTTTATCTCATGCATATTATGTTGTGTGAACCGAGGGATTAAACATGATTAATGAGGATGGGATAAAGATATATGCAATTAAAACTTAAAATGCTTGCATTTTAGTAGATGTTTTGTATTCATTTTGAATATCACGATTGTTTGTATACGTAGAATCAAGGTGCACAGTAACCTCATAATATTACTTACATAATAAAATCTTTTTCTTAAAAAAATATTATATTATCTGATTATTTGATTACAAAACCTCCGTGCAATAGTTTTGTTATTATAACAACCTTGCCTTACTTGGCACGAATCCCTTAAGTGGTGATTACTATAATGCTTATAACGATCAAAAAAAATTCTCGATGTATATTCAAAGTTAAAGTACAATATAAGTTGTGCGAATACATTATATTTTTCTTCCACTTTCCAAATTGCAGGAAAATATGATTAAAAACACTATCATTTATGTTCATTTTTCACCAACTATCCGGATTCGCAAATTTAAAGTATAAAGAAATTGAATTTTTTTATTATGAACGGGAAGATAGTGTTACCATATAGAGTAATTTTACTTACAGAAATGCTTTGCGTTTTGATGAGAGTGGTCGGCTTAGAGTACTCCGAGTAATTAGAACTATTACAACACAAAGCTTTTCCTGGTGTGCTAAAGATAATATCGCTTCACCTAAGGGAATATCACTTTGGAATCCACAATTTACGAGCTTGGAATGATTTTTATACGGAGCCCATAGATTATTGTGGTACATCGAAAACTTGAATTATAATGATAGGAAAAGGGATATATGTAAGTCAAAAATAAATCAAAATGCTTTTGTATAGTAGATGTATTTTTATGAGCTTTGAAGGGGCTCTGATTGAAAACTATATGGCCAAAAGTATCTTTCGTCAATTTGTTCATCGAGTAATCATAGTGGAATGTAAAATACAAAAGAACAAATGTACATCAAAAGGTAATAAACATTTGGAAGAATGAAACAACAAAGAAAAAAAGGATCAAAGATCATATATCAATTTCTATGAAGAAATTGAAGGAATTCAAAATTTCATGTGCTTTTCAAAATAATATGAATGCTGGGAAATGTAGAAAATCCATGTTCTATTTGCCACGTATCTTTATGATCATCAATAAGAGTAGCTTATTAATGTTGAACTCGAATTGATATCGCATGTGGGGGTCCACCATAGTGATATATTTGAGAGAATTTAGTAATATGTGTGAAAGTGGTATGTGTGAAAGCAGTATGTGATCTGTTTGAAATTATGAATGCTTATGTTGCTTACATAGAAAGTAGTTGGAGAGTGATCATATGAGAGGAAGAATTAACCGCTAATTTTGAAGAAGAATTGAAGGAAACAAAACAAATACATGTTCATTTGTTCAAAGATACTCGTCGTGTAATTTCAATTTCTTGTAAATTTTCTCCTCTAAAGTATACTCGATAATGAAATGAAGTCTCATTGCCTCATACAATTTGGAGCACTATTTATGATTTTCATGAGGAAATAGTAAACTTATGTACAACAGTTCCATTATGTGTATTTTGGATCAATTTTGAGCCTTTATATGCCCTACAATAGTTAACTTATATATGTATATATGAAATAATAGTTTGAAACCAAGATGATTTGGGTAACAATAGTTCAATCTATAGATCAAATAAATTAGGATCTACAAAAGTTAAAATTTGAATTAATCCAAGAATTTGAGGCCATTAAGGCCAAATATATGCCTTGTTTTTCAAATTTGGGTATTGGATATAATAATTTCCAAGGTCTCTGAAACATCCAATATGTATTTCATTAATATAAAGAGATCCACAAAATCCAATCAAATTTAAATCTCATCAATTACCCACAAAAAAAAGCACCTATACTCATTGTAGGGTGGTTAAATGGACTGTAGGAAAAGTAAACATTTTATATATGCACCATTTTTTCTTTATTTCAACTGCAAATGCCCTAGGCTCAACTGGGAGACCAATCAAAGATGATGATCTTGTCACACACACTCTTAATGGCTTGAGAGATGATGAAAGGCAAAAAGCATTCACCACATCAGTGTACATGAGGGATTCCCTACTAGAATTTGATGAATGAGTCACATTGATGGTGATCAGGGAGATTAGCCAAGGAGGTTCACAATCAAAGGGCATCGAAGTCCAAATTTTCTACACATTTAGAAGCAAAGGCAAAAGAGGTGGACAAAATTCCCAAGGCAGAGGGAGAGAATGGTCAAACTCAAGCTTAAGAGATCAAGAAGGCTCCAACCAAAGCTATGGATCAAGAGGAAGAGGAAGGAGCACACGAAGAAGAGGAAGATCACATGGAAGAGAAGCATCCAATGGAGGATGGTACAATTGTGGAAAATTGGGCCATTATGCAAGAGGTTATTGGTCCAATAGAGGAGACAATCAATGATACAAAAGGAGCCACAGTAATTATGCTATTACTTCAACAATTCAGAAAATGAGAACTTTCTTATGATGTAGGTTCAAGTCAAAAGGTCAATTCATATTCAACATGGTACATAGATAGTGGTTCTAACAACGATATAACTTACAATATAGATGTTTCCTTTAAATTACACTCATCCATCTTTCAAGGACATGAACAGATAATAGATGGTATTGCTCACAAGATTACACATGTGGGAGATGTTCATTGAATCAACCTCAAATCTACAAGGTGTTGAAGGATGTGTTGCATGTGCCAACCATCACTAAGAACTTGGTTTTAGTAGGTCAAATGGTTGAAAGATGTTATGGGGTGAGGTTCAATGATCAAGGGTGTTTTTCTGAAGACCTCATGTGACTACAAGCTCATAGCAAAAGGAGCGAAGCAAGGAAGAACCTTCACAATGGAGGTAAAGCCATCAACCCCTCACACTGTGTACTTGTCAATAAAAAATAAAAAGATTCCAGAGATCGAGTTACAGGATAAAAGAATTGGCAACATAAACTTACAATATAGATGAAGGACATGCACATAAAGGGATTGTATTATGGTATACATGACATTACATCTTCAAATATGCAACATTTGTGCCATCCTTGTCGATTAGGGAAACAACGCAGATTGCCATCAAGAAGGGAGGACATGTGAGAAATGAAATGTTGAATCTCATACACATAGATGCTTGGGGACCTACAAGAGAACTATCCATTTAAGGTAATGGATATTTTTTCATATTTATAGATGATCGTTCAAGGTGTTTTTGGATGAATTGCATGGAGACAATGTGAAAGGTGTTTTACCACTTTAAGAGGCTCAAAAACATAGTGGAAAAGGAGATAGGGAAGTATATAATGACTCTCCGATTAGATGGAGGGGGGAGAATTTATCAAATAATTTTGTTCAGATGTTCTACTAGAACATGGCATCAAAAGGAAATTCACTTGCATCTTTATATTTCAAAAAAATGGGGTGGTAGAGAGCAATAACATATATATATATATATATAGCATAATTAGCTAGACCTATGTTAAATGAGATGAATGTTTCTAATTTGTATTGGGTTGATGTAGAAAATACATCCATATACGTTATGAATAGGTTTCCAACCTCACAAGTACGTGGAATTACACCCTATGAAGCTTGGTGTGGTAAGAAACCCAACTTTTCACATCTCAATGTATTTGGTTGTGTGTGTTATATTCACATACCTCAAAAATTGAGACACGAGTTAGACTTGAAGGCATATAGGTGTATGTTTCTTGTGCATTATTTGAAAAAGAAGGATTTTAGACATTATAATCCTAGGAAGAAAGATCTTAAGGTGTCTAGGGATGTAATGTTTTAGTAGTTGTTGGTAGCAAAGATGTGTTATAGGTTAAAGACGCGTATCGAAGCCAAGAAGAAGTTTAAAGAGCAACAACAAAGCATGGAGATGAGTGGTCCAACCACTTCAATGACACAATGAGAGGGAGGACTAGATCATATTTGGCAAGGTACGATGAGGAATGAAGCTCATTCAAGTGAAGGAAACAACAAAGGAAAGCAAAGGGCAAATAATGAAGGCCATGGATGGGTAGACATGGATTCTACAAGTGATGAAGATATGGAGAAATCAGAAACTCTAGGATTTAAAGCATTTACAACAAAGAGGAGTAGATTACTACCACATAAGGCTGAGGCAAGGTCATTCAATAGGGTTAAATATCGTGTTCAATGGTTAACTTATGATTCATTCATTGCAAGACACTCACTGCATGAGTCAAGTCATAGCTTTGGAAAACCCTAACTCTTTTGAAGATTTAAATATGTGTAGGGAATGGAATGAATCCATGGAGGAGGAATTTGAAGGGAATGGAATGAATCCACGGAGGAGGAATTCAAGGCCCTTGGAGAAAATGATACTTAATCATTAGTGCTGAGTACCAAGGACATGAAAGTATTTGGTACACTTAGTCGATTATCATTTTCAATCCTCCTAATACTAGGTCCTTGAATCATATTGTCTCACCACAGAGACTATGGCCTTCACCGTGCTTTAGTGTCATGGCCTCCATTGTAACAACTTATCACTAATTTCATTCTTTTTGCTTTGTAAAAAAAAAACCCTTGACTAGCCTCTAGTAGCTCATGTTCTGTGATCAACTTTTCGAGACCAGTGAGTTCTATTATATCCCCATTTTCCAAGAGCCCCCCATCTATTCCTGATTCATTTACTCTATCTGAAAGCCGCATGAAATTTTTTTTAAGCACACCCTCTACTGAGAAGCCTCAAAGGATTTGCACATGTACACCTACGCAAAGACATATTAGCTTTTCTAGTGATAAAGGTGAGAAGCCTCAAAGGATTTGCACATGTACACGTATGCAAAGACATATTAGCTTTTCTGGTGATAAAGATGCAAGATACTTAGATGCAAGATACTTTATCAAGTTATGACTCTGTAAGGTGATTCCACCTTCCTTTACGAATCACGATTAAGAGCCTCTAGATGGAACAATTATGATCTCATAATATCGGTTTTTTCCTTGTTCCAATGATCCCAAAAGGTTCACCTCGTGTGTCTTCTTTGTCGAAAAGCATCGAATAACATGAAACCCCATTGTTTCAGGAACGGAAGTGGGTTGTGAACATTCGTGAGAATTATTCCATTTGATTCCCCATCTTCAGTGTCAAGAATGTCGAGATCTTCAAAGATTTAAGAATCTCATCTAAGGGTTTTCACAATTGAAGACATGAATGAAATTATACTAGAGGAGATTGGGTCATGCAACGAGACATTGTTTCTAGCCTCATATTATGTTACGGGGAGTTCTGGTAACTCGCACTATGTGATCGAGTTTTTGACACATGTGAGCTCTATTATATTCCCGTTTCCCAAGAAACCCCCATCTATCACTAATTCGTTTGCTTTGACTAAAAGCAGCATGGTGTTTTCCGTAAGCAGACCCTCTCCTCACAAGCTTTGGAGGACTTGCACATGTATACCTTCACAAAGACGTATCAGCTTTTATGGTGATAAAGATGCAAGATACTTTATCAAGTTATGACTTTCCAAGGTGATTCCACTTGCCTTCACGAATCACGATTAAAAGGTTTTCAGCCATAGGCCTAGGCCCTACTTAGGTTGAATTGAATGAAAGTACAAGTAAAAGTGCTCTTATTAGTATGCATGGGATTCCTATTGGCATGTGGCATGAAACAGAGGTTAGAAGCACAACACCCTCGAGATTACAGAGCTCGAAGGCTTACTAAGATAGAGCATGCGGGGAAGGCTTACTAAGATAGAGCATGGGGAGAGGTGGCCTTAACATCAAAACAGATCATAGAAGTCGCACGGAGCGGATTGGTTCCATGGAGTCGAGCATAGTCCTTAAAGTCAACGGTGTTGCACTGAGCAAAGGGGTTCGACTGAGTAAAATGCAGTCGACATAGTCAACGGACTCACCAAACCTTACCCCAATTTGGAGGATCATGTGTCAGAACGGGGATCGAAGGCTCGAAACTGGGAGGCAAACGTCATACCGCGCCCACCTACATAGTAGCTTGCACCACAAATCACTGAGTCTCTTATTTGACCACGAATCACCGAATCTCTTTTCGTTTTTTTTTTTCAATGGAGGTTCGGCCGAGGCCTACTCCCCCGAACTTTAACTTTGAAATTGCAACTGTACAAGGAAGAGCCTAGTACCCATGGGACTCCCCTTATCCCACAAGAACAAGGGTTTAGAAGAGTGGGTTGAAACAGCGGTCACAACTACTGCAGGCCTAGTCAAACGATGGCACATCACTGAATCTCTTACTGTTTTTATGCTAGATTCACTGTTTTTATGCTTTTGGTATTGATTTGCTTTTATGCTTTTGGTATTGTGATTTCGTATTTGTTTCGCGTCCGAACAGGGCTGCTTCTTCTTTCAGTATTTCTTCAGTGACGTGTCTAGCAGCCTGCTGCATGGACAGCGTGTCGGACGGCTTGGTCTTTCTTACGTCATAGGGAGCGGCGAGCCCCACAGGTTCGCCTAAGAGACGTCACACTGAAGACTGTAGACATATCATGAGTCGAGAGTCGAGACAAGAGTCGATGGGGAAGTCGGAAGTTCTAACTTCTCGGAAGTCGGAACTCTCGCTCACATTTCCAGCATTCTCTTTGTGGTCCTGACTCCTGTGGATGCTTCTATAGATGATGCGCCATGAGAGGCTGCCTCTCGTTCCGCATTCTTTTGTCGCTTGTGCTACGTGCCTCGACTTAGAGTATTTTGGTGCTTCCCGTTTAGGAGGGCAACAGTTCTGCATGGCTCTCCTGAATGGGTCGGCTAATCGGCAAGGATTCATCGCGTTACAGATGTATCATGTCACCTTGGAGCGAAGTTATCCAAATTACTTCATGAAAGGGATGTCTACAACGGAGAAGAGCATGGCTATGGATTCCTCTGTTGGCGGGATGTCACAACATGCGTCTACTCTTTACAATGTGATGAAGTCGAGAAGGTAAGGAGAGCAGCTCATGCTAGGATCATCCGTAAGTCCCGGTGAAGCCAATGAACATTTGAAAGGGAGGTGCCTTTCATATGCTGAAGCGACAAAAATCCGTAATGGTAACTACTTATACATGCTCTTGTAAAATTGAACTTTGAGAAGGATGTTAGCTCAGTAAAGAAATCTATGAGTATCATTGATAAAGATAATACTCATTACGAAGACCACATAAACGACCAAGACAGTGAAGCTCATATTTATCAAGGCGAGATTCAGGTGAGGTTGTTATCTATAGGAAAGATCTTGTTTAAATCAAGCTTCGGTAGCTATTAGTTTGTTTCAAGCTTATAATGAACCTAAAATACTAGCTGGATCAAGATCAGAAAGAAAATTTCTGAACCATGTGCATTATTTTCCAAACAATATCCTTCTAGAGGACTGCAATAGCGCTTTCCAAGTATTAGCCGAGGGTTAATGATTGAAATAAAACACCCCTTTTCCCTATTCAAATCGTTTAAAAGTTTCAATCCCAAGCTAAATAAGCATACCACATTCCACATTTTGGGTCTCCTTTCTCTATCTCTTTGGCTGGAGCTCTAATTTTTCAGGGTACTTGGTACTACTTTGGAAAAGATCATTGATCAGAAGGCTAGGGGGGGTTATGAATCCCATGCGTGACCTCTGGTTAACTCGTAAATCCTCCACGAACGAAAAACCTTGAATAGAAATGTACCCTATTTTCTTTTTTGATTGTTCCAACATGGAAATAATATAAAGAAACCATATTTATTTGAAAGGAGATAAGACGAGTGAGAACGTATCTAATGGTATTAATGTTAATATAAACCAAGCCAGATATAAGACTCACTGAAAAAGGACATCCTATATACGTACCTTAACCTCCAATTAGAGACATTTTTCGATCCCAAGTATCGTTTTCTAGATCTTTATGTCCTTTGGATCCAAACAATATCCTAAAATACTAGTTGGATCAAGATCATGAAAGAAAATCTCTGAACGCTATGCATTATTTTCCAAACATTTTGAAGGGCGCCACCAACATTAATCTAGGAGTTTAAGGGGACATAAAAAATCAATAGTGGTATTTGTATATACAATATTATTTGAAACATAGTTGTATGTGAATTATAAAAGGGAAAATGTTCTATCCTTTTGAACGCCGCAATTGCATAGTTAAGATTAATGTTGATTGAAAGCTAGAGAGAGTGTGTCTTACAAGTCATGGGGATCTAGAGATTCTCACACATGATCTTGCACACTTTTTGCACATTTTTGGGCCTTTACATCTTGCTCAATCTAGTGGTAAAGTGCACTCGGGGCTGATCTCAAGAAGGAAGGTTCCATGAGTCCTTCGATAAACCTCGTATCTCATGGAATATGATAAAAGTTGCATGATATCTTTGGATCCAAAGGCACCATTCAATCAAAGCCATATGCTCTGTTCTAGATCTTAGGGATAGAAATTAAGGTGCCCAAGATGTGGAAGATTCAATTGAAGCTATTTGAGAAAAGATTTAATTCTAGAGCTCATACGAACTTTTCTATATTAGATGGACAATACTTTACTTTATGAAGCATAAAGATGAAGTATTCACTTGTTTCAAGAAGTGTTTGACATTGGTTGAGAATCAAACAGGTAGAAGCTTGAAGAGGCTCAGATCTAATGGAGGTGGTGAGTATTTCTTACATGAAATTGACTCCTTCTTATAGGATAGAGGCATAAAGAGGGAGGTTACAACAAGGTACACTCGTGAATAGAATGGAGTGGCAGAGAGAAGAAATAGACTAATAGTACCGGCTGCAAGATCAGCCTTGAATGAAAAGAAACTTCCAAATTACTTATGGGCAGAGGTAGTTTCCACATCCACATACTTAATTAATAGCTTCCATCCAAGTGCTTGGATGGAATGACACATTGTGAGGCATGGAATGGCAGGAGACCTTCCCTAAACTATTGTAAAATCTTTACGTGCATTGCTTATGCACATATACCCTCAAAGATTAGAGAAAAACTTGATCCAAAAGCTGAAAGGTGTATATTCATTGGCTATGAACAAAATAAAAAAGGATATAGGTTGTATAATCTTACTAACAAAGGATTTATAGTTAATAGGGATGTGGTGTTTGATTAAAATAATTCTTGTTTTGAAGATGATTGTAGGAAAATAAAGTTATCATATGACTTGGAAATTGATTTTCCAACTCTGACTCAAGAAGAACCATAGAAGATGTCAACTCAAAAGATGAAGAACAGATGGAATTTAAAGTTTGGAAGTCCAAGGGCAAGAAAAATTCAAACAATTGGAAAACATTCCAGAGTCATTCAATCAAGCACTTAGAAGATCTCAAAAGGAGAGTAAGAAACCCATAAGATACGGTTATGACATATCACTAGTCACCAAGCATACTATATACATGGCTAAAGATTCTATGTCAGAAGAGCCTTCCTCATTTGAAGAAGCCAATAAGAAGGAAGAATGGAGAGAATCTATGCAGGAGGAAATTGAACCACTTCAAGAGAACAATACTTGGGATTTGGTCCCCAAGAAACCTAGCATAAAGATAATAGGATCTAGGTTGATTTACAAAGTAAATAAGAATTCAGATGGTTCAATCAATAGGTATAAAGCAAGCCTAGTAGCAAAGGGTTTTGCTCAAACCCATGGAATGGATTATGAGGAGACCTTCTCACCTATGGCTAAGATGCCAATAATCAAAGTTTTAGTAAGTATTGCTACTTCAATCACGTAGATGTTAAAAATGCATTCATTAATGGATGGATCTCAAAACAAGTCTACACGCCTCAACCACAAGGATATGAAGACAAGGACAAGCCAGATTATGTATGCAAATGAAGGAACACACTTTATGGTTTAAAACAAGCTCATAGAGCTTGGAACCATAGGTTTGTCACATATTTGCAAGACCAAGGATTTGTTGCTAGCAAAGTAGATTCTTCATAAAGAAAACTAACTCAAACGTAATTTATCTATGTGTTTATGTGGATGGCATTATTATTACATCGAATGATGCGATTGGCATCAAGCAAATAAAAGCTCAGATGATGGAAGAGTTTAAAATCAGTGATGTTGGTTTGTTAACATAGTTTCTTGGATTAGAACTTGTATATTAAGATTGTGGTGTGTTTATTACTTAGAGGAAATACATTCATGAAATGTTGGTTAAATTCAAGATGGAGAAGACTAAAGTTCTAGGTACACCCTTGTAACTCAATTAAAAATTTAGTTCTTATGAGGGCGAACTACTTAAAGACATTAGAGGTTATCAAAGGGCTTGTTAGGAGTCTCAATTATGCAACCCTAACAAGAGTGGACATATGAAATGGAGTAAATACATTAAGTAAATTTATGCATACACCAAGAAAACCTCATGTGGAAGCTGCCAAGAGGATCTTAACATATCTAAAGGGTACTATAAATGAAGGCCTATTTTATCCATTCACATCTGACTTGGATATCAAGCTATATTCTGATGCAGATTGGGCTGGCTCAAAAGGTGATAGGAGGGGCACTTCTGGCTACTTACCTTTTGCAAGTTCAAAGTTGATTTCATGGTCATCAAAGAAACAACTAAATGTGGTATTATCATCAACTAAAGTTGAATATAGAGGCCTAGCAAACGCAACACAAGAAGCAATGTGATATGAACTAGTCTAGTCAAAATTGGGGATACATACCTACACTCCAATGAACAGCGAGTCGTAACAAACGAGAACTATGTCGTAAAAAGAGAACACTCTCGTCAAAAATTACATGTTTTCACCTCATTTTTGGAATTCCTTTACACCAGTATACATATATTACAAAAATGAGGTGAAAACAAGTAATTTTTGACATTTTTTATCATTTTCTCAAAAAAAATTAGCTCAAAATGTAGTCAAAATTTCACTATATTAGGCATTGACGTGTCCCAAAATGTATATGATAAGACATTGACATGTCCAAAATCTATATGATAAGACATTGACATGTCTAAAATATATATAAGAATGTAGAAATCAATAGTTTTTACATAAAAATAACATTTTAGACATATCTTTAATGGGTGGATATCTGATTGTTATTCAAAATTGCTACAAAACATGGTTTCATTAACCAAACTACTTTGAGGCATTTACATAAGCACTAAAAATGTCTGAGAGCTTCAATGCAACTCACAACTTTGTCGATCTATGTCTACACCCTCATCATCTGATGCACTTGATTCAGTCTCATACTGTTGAGAGCTCTCTTCTTCTTCTCCTATATCCACAAGAGCTCTATCTTCATCCACGTACATACAAAATTCTGCAGGATCATGCACAACTCTTCTTGTTTTCCTATGATTTCCTGTACCACATACATCTGGAAGCTTTTGTTTTATCATGTTGATGGTTGCTTTCCTCAAGTGACCAGTTTTTGTCAAGGAAAAATCATAAACAAGAATATCTACATCATCCATTTTAAGAGTGGGTGTGCTTCGAATATTCTTTTTCCTTTTTGAACCTGCTCGTTTAGTATCACACACCATTTCTAAGTTATATTTACCTGTGAATGCATTACTACTTTTAGTGTAATACCAATGCACCACCAAAGCCTCTATTCTTCTCTAATCAATATCTTTAGTTATCTCTAAAACCTTTGCAATCCAAAATGGTCTGGTAGCCTCATCACCATCAGCAAGTACTGCAATAAGCGTTCCAACATTTATCTCTATTAAATTTCCTTGCCATCTTGCTTCTGCCTGTTTTGTCATCCTTGGGCCTACATAAATATTTCTTTCTGGTGGATGTATAAAACTTTGAAGTGCATCTGCATTACATGCTTGGGCCACATTCACGGATCTTTGTGTACAAAAGTCCCATGTGAATGGAACATCAACTGGCCAGTGACCTGCAATTGTATACTGTATAATCTCTTCTTGATGATTGAAAAAGTCCTCCCACCAAGATACATCTTGATCTCCAGCATATTTTTTTGCATGCTCAATATGTCTCTTCTTTTCAATGAGTGCATGCATCCAGCTTTTACTTTGATCAACCACACTTCCACATCTTTCTGTATTGTTTTTATCTTCATATGGTGATTGTTCTGCACCATACACTGTTACAGTAGACAAATTAGGCACCTGCAATAAGAAACTGCATCCCTCTTTAGGCTCCCACCCAAGAGAAGATGAATACTGCTTTGCAAATAAAAGGGTTATTTCATCAACCCTCCTCATCAAGAATACATGGTTGAAACTAATATTGTGCAACCTTAGCCGAAACCTTAGCACTGTTATCAAGGCCCATTGAGCAAAAGTGCTTAAAGTCATAAATCTGTGTTAGGTGTTGAACTTCTGGTTTTGGAGTATATGCTTCTGAAATCAGCTTAGTTAAAATCGGAAGAGTAAAAGCATTGTTACGTGCCAACTTCTTAGAGAAAGTACTGAACATTTGATCAATGTGATCATGAGTGTGGCCAACCAGAAGAAAATTTACCTTAACCTTCTGAAATACCTGTTTTTCAACAAGCATGCTTAAATATCCAAAGACTGTAGAATTTTTATTCTCTCTTGCAGTATTATCTAGTTGCAAATATAGAGTTGGTGGCAAAAGACCCTTCCATGATTGCAAAACACGATGAATGACAGTAACTGTAAGGTTTGGATCATTATGCACATTCGGATATGTGAAGAAAACCTTGGACATTACAGTTCCATTGTATACCAAAGCGCCAACCAAATGCATTTGCACAAGGACTTCATCTCCAATGTCCTTAGGGATGCAATAAAAATGTGGCAAACAAGTTTTTTTTTGATCCATACCATCGATCAACAAACACATATAACGCTCCGGATTTCTGAGTGCCTTACTTCGATGATGAATTGCTTTCTTTCTCTCTAATGCTTGACTGTCACGATGGTTGTTAAGAAGGTTTTTAAAATTATGCTTTTCCTGTGGTGTTGTAGCCCCTTTTGCCATGTTTTTCAAAGTGGCGCAAACTGAACATTCACCCATTCTAACTTTACGAGGAATAGAAACATTGTTAAACTCTTCCTTCCATAATCGAGTAAAGTGACGATACAACACATACTTCTCATTTCTATTTTCCATGTCTTCTCTATATATTTGAAATACCTCTCGACGAGTAAAGTTATCTGACAAGTGCAACCTTCCAGCTGTAGGCATAACTTCACAATGCAAGCTAAAATAGTTCATCATCCAATTCATTGCATGACGTCCAACAGATCCTTTGGTCCCAACATGGAACGTATCCAAAATGAGATCCCCATTCAAAAACCCTTATTGAACCCTATGTATTCTAAAATTTCCTACACCCATTGCAATTTTAAATGCAGCCCTACAGCATGGCATCCCTTGAGTAAAGAAATATTCAAAACCAACACGCATTACTGACATGTTATCCTCAATCATTTGCATGCAAGAAACAAGGTATATATCTTGCCTTTCACTATCTAAATGGAGGAATTTTTCTCTTATGTGCTTTAGTTTCTTCATTCCTAAATTATACAAACATTTCAAACCACAACAATGCTTCACAATATCCAATGCAATCTATCTATCTGAAGTAAGAAATTTAAATCTTTTTCGACTTACTTCACGAGACCTTCTTTTAAATCGTAGATTGAGCTTGCTTTGCTTTTTCGTTGCTCCACATGCACTTGAGTCAGAAGGGAGATCAATGGTTGGATCAGATGGGAGATCAAGAGGTGCATTTGGTTGAGCAGCATTGCACTGTGAATTGGATAACTTAAATGACTCAACAGAAAACATGGAATCATCAGCACGTTCTAAATCATAGGGATCATCACTTCTCTGGAAAGGTTCAACTGAGAACAATGAATCAATATGAGCAGAGGAAGCTGATGCCCAAGCATCCACTGAAAAGATTGAGCTCATCTTCACTGAGTTCACAGAAGACTGAAGATGAATGACCTTTTTAAATAAGTAGAAATCCGAGATCAAGTGAAGATGTCACATCAAATGTCACATCAAGAAGATATGAAATCAAAAGCTTATTAAAGTACATTAAATAACATTAAACATCAAATTACATCAAATCACTTAATTACTCAAATATACACTAATAAGGGAACCAAAGATTTGATTCACTTTTGATTCAAATGAGAAACACAATTGATTTCTAACTACATATGAGTCATTGAGTCTAAGCATTGTGAATGAATCAAAATATATCCAAGTTGAGTTCCAACAGGAATATATAATAAAATTGTTTGGAGAAATTTTACAAGAAGAAATTTTACAACTGGAATATATCCAAGTTGAGTTCCAACTGGAATATGCTATGCCATTGAACACTATACAAGAAGAAATTTTACATTTGGTTAAGATTTCAAGGATTAGGTTTTATTGTGGTCTTGGCTAGATATCAAAGAGGTAGATGAAAGTATATTAAAAAAGAATTATGTGTAAAAGAGGCACACAAAAAGTTTATTCATACATTGATTTTCCATTTCAACAATGTGTTACAAGATAAATGTGAATATGAACTAAAGTGTGGAGGATAACACTATAAAGATGTCATTAATCTCACAACTTAGACCTAATTTTCTCCCAAGCAACAGACTCTAAGAAAAAACTTCTACATGAGATTAGAAATCCTCATGTACATCCCATACTGTTGCCATTGAAGTTTAATTTCCATGCAAATGTATATAAATAGTTGCAAGGTTCTGTACTTGAATGTTTATTAATACATTGATTTTCCATTTCAACAGTGAGTTACAAGATAAATGTGAATATGAACTAAACTGAGGAGGGTAATACTATAAAGATGTCATTAGTCTCCCACATTCAACACAACTTTGACTTGATTTTCTCCCAAGAAAGAGATTCTAAGAAAAAAATCTCTACATGAGTTTAGACATCCTCATGGACATACCATACTCTTGCCATTGAAATGTAATTTCTATGCAAATGTATATAAATAGTTGCAAGGGTCTATGAATATTTCATTAAAGTGGCTCTGAAACAACCTATTTTTTGTGTGGGTGCTATTCCCTGGTTAGATAAGTTGACAGATTTAGTTAGCAACTGGACTCATTCAGTTAGATCCAGTTAGTCTCTGGTTCAAGTTACCCAATTGCCTATAAATACCAGAGGAGGAGATCATTCACATTTTCAAAATCCACGAGCAAGAGAGAGCAGCAGAGCACAGACAGCCATGGAGCACAGAGGTCAGCATACCAGCAAGCCAAGTCTGATGGAGAAGAAGAATGTTGGCAAAAGCACCAAGAGGTAGACAAAATCATAACATAAATAAAGATTCCAAAAAGATTTCCTCTGTATGTTTTTGTAAAAAGTCTGATTTCTAGGTATTTATTTTTCTTACCTCTAGAAATATGGATCCAAAGCATGTACAGCTCGATGTCTGGCATCGACTTTAAGGTGTAAGTCGATGCCAGGCATCGACTTAGGATTGCAAGTCGATGCCAGGCATCGACTTGGGCCCAAAAGTCGATGCCAAGCATCGACTTGCCGGCATCAACATGCACTGAAAAGTCGATGCCAGGCATCGACTTTAGGGTGCAAAGTCGATGCTTGGCATCGGCTTTTGGGCCCAAGTCGATGCTTGGCATCGACTTTTGGGCCCAAGTTGATGCCAGGCATCGACTTTGTGTGCAAGTCGATGCCAGGCATCGACTTGAGGGTAAAAGTCGATGCCAGGCATCGACTTGAGGGTAAAAGTCGATGCCAGGCATCGACTTGGCCCAAAAGTCGATGCCAAGCATCGACTCTTGCACCCCCAAGTCGATGCCTGGCATCGACTTTCACCCTCAAGTCGATGCCGGGCATCGACTTGCACACAAAGTCGATGCCTGGCATCGACATGCACTTAAACATCGATGCCTCGCATCGACTTGAAGCTCAAAATCGATGCCTTGCATGGACTTGGGCCTTTGAAACCACATTTACGTTTGATCTGATATTTCCAAGTGCCTTCAGGGATGCGGAGTACAAGGATGAAAGGCCCATCAAGAAGCTCAGAGTCACCATGGGCTTTGGTGGCCAGCAACGTGACAAAGGCAATGGTCACCAAGCAAAGCCAAAGAAAATTATTGCACCATTATCCTCTGAGAAGGCCAGCAACCCACTAGGAATATCCTCAGGTGGACAGAGTAGCATAAAAATTCCTGTGGAGGATTCAGATATGAAGGAAAGGTCTAGGGAGACGGAGGTCATGAGGACAGATCGTCCACTTCGGGACATGACAAATCTCGAGTGGTGCCTTCAGTACGTTGAAGAGAAGAATGCAGTCCTCCTTGTGTTCGCAGGGGCCTATGGCAGAGGAAAGATCACGACAACACAAGGTTTTCAGTATGGACTTGTTTACACACTGGATTATGAAGATGAAGATTCTGACAACCTGCTTTTCTTGGTGGAGACATCAAAAGGATTAAGAAATGTCATATGCAAGATGGATTTCTTGTGCCCAGAGTGCTGTGTTCCAGAAGGGCTAGCTGAGATATGCAGAGACTCAGTGAATTTCATCAAGGACCTGATGCCATAGATCCAGGGCAATATCATGCCAACACAGCAGAAGAAGACGACCCCTGTAAAGGCAAGGGGTAAGCAGAGCGTGCAGAAAAAGCCCCAAAAGAAAAAGAAGATAATTTCAGAAGAGGAGTTTTCTGACTCAAGCTCTAGCTCTGGGGACATAATTGTTGCACCTGGTGGAGAGCTTGCATCTGGTGTTCTTGGTACTGAGCAGAATAAGATGAGGGAGGACATAGCTAGAAGAAAAGTTGTGAAGAAGGGGCAGTTGTTCCACCTGCCGATTAATATTATCCACAGGCCACCCGTAGATCCAGTCACAGGGAGGAGGCCCCTTGAGATCAGGGAGCCACATAATTTGCACGTCCAGAATCTTAAGAAGAAAATGAAAATAAATCCTCATGCTACTGTTGTGCCATTCCTTGTCATGGTGGATCCGAATGAGTGCAGCTGTGTGGAGGATTTCAATGAGGGTTTGTTTGAGGATTACACTTATTATGTGATTGGAGGTTCACACTCTGCAGAGGCTCGTAGACAGTTAGTGAAGGAGCACCCTACTACATTTTTCTTTAGGTATGCAGAGTGTAAGATATATGTTGGTCTTACAACTGAGGAAGCCAAGCTTCTTGCTTGGGATCACAACAACGACAATGACTACAGGCAGAAAATGTCCTCCATAGAGAGAATTCGGTTCTTCCACCATGAATATGAAGATTGTCTTGTGAAGGAAGTTGGAAGAATACATCCCAATCTACGAAAGCAATGCCTTATTGAGGTTCGAATTGCATTGGATGAGAATAGAAAGTCAGATGCTTTGAGGAAATATGATCCATGGTTTCAACTGGCATTCAGATCAGGTGAGATCTGGGATCTACAGGATAGAATTTTCACAATGTGGGAGCACAAGGAGGTCAAGGGCCAGAAGCAACGAAAGTCGAGGCCAGACCCACAAGTTGATCTGAAGGGAAAGGGAAGGAAAGTTGACCTTTCAATTGAAGAGGCTCCTGAGGACATGAAGCTGACCCCATGGAGGGCCCTTCAAGGAATCAAGGATGATACATTGATCATATCAACTTTGTCAAGGGTAATCTCAAAGGAGTTAAGCCTGGAGGAGATGGTGACTGAGCTCAATAAGTATGTACGTTATTCTCAGATCCTTTTTCCCTCCTCCCATGCTTCTTGTCTAACCTAGTCTCTTTTATATTTCTGTGTCTGTAGTCATAAAGTGTACATGAAGATTCAGGAGGTGATGATGAAGAGGCTGGGTTGCTTTTCTTGGACAAAGGTCCAAGCAGACTATCCAACCACATCATCCTACAAAGCCTTATCAGAATAGTTCATCCTGTTTCGTGATTGGGTAGGTTCTCTTATCAGAATATTTCATCCTAACCAATTTGATGCATTGCATGGCATCGACTTGGGGGCATAAGTCGATGCCTGGCATCGACTTGGGGGCATAAGTCGATGCCTGGCATCGACTTGCAGCATAAGTCGATGCCTGGCATCGACTTGGGGGCATAAGTCGATGCCTGGCATCGACTTGCAGCATAAGTCGATGCCTGGCATCGACCTGCAACAAAAGTCGATGCCTGGCATCGGCCTCGTGGCAAAAGTCGATGCGAGGCATCGACTTAGGTCCCAAGGTCGATGCCAAGCATCGATTTTCAGTAGAAGGTCGATGCCTAGCATCTACCCCAACAAGAAATGGATGCCATGCATCCGTTCTTTATGTTTTGTTTGCTGTACTGAAGAGCTCTTTTAATTGTCTTTCCAATTTGTTTTGCAGAAACCAAGGAAAAGTAAGTCTACAGAGGTACTAGATGATTGCCCCCCTGCATTCCTTGCTCACATTCAAAGAGCAAGGCATGAGAAATCTAGACTAAAAGCGAAGGAGATGGATTTTGATGATGAACCTGATCTTAAATGTTTCTCCAATCCCCTAGACCCCCTTAGGCCTGTATATTACAATGTGTTCTGTAGTGATGTAAATAATATTTGTTCTGTTGTGCCTAGAAAACATTTCTCCCTTCTCATAGCGGACATACCCTATGGATTTAGGATGTTAGGATCAGTTAATGATGATGAACCCTTCAAACACCCTCAGATTCGGAAGATGGTCACTGATTTTGCAGAGTTGACTATGTCTCCTCTTTGGAGGATAGTAATTTCCCATAGCAGAGACCAGTCTTTCTCTGTTTCAACTGCTCTGAAGGCAAGATGTCATGCTGTGGAGTGCCTCACTTGGTAAGTAATCTCCTTTCTATCTCCATGGCTTTAATGATGCTCTCTGTGACTCATAGTTCTTTTTTGCAGGGTGAAGACAAACGTAAATCACACTCCTTTGCATCGGTTTGTGAGCGCCACTGAATGCATTACAGTTGGCTATTATGATGAAGTAAGCAAAAGGAGAGTCCGGGAGCATTGCAATGAGAATGGGATCTCAAATGTGCTCATGTTCCCAGCCGTTACCAAGAAACTTCGTCATGTAGCTGGGGACATGACATTGGTTAACCCTTATCAGAAGCCACAAAAACTCATAATGAGATTGCTTCAGCTATTTTCCAATGATGATGATTGGGTCCTAGACCTTTTTTCGGGCACAGGTAATTTCAATTTTCACAATTTTCATTAGTCATGGTTGATTGAAGCCTCTAAGTGGTTTTCTGCTGTTTCAGGAACGACTCTGGCTTGCTCCCTGAAGATGTTCAGGCACTGCATAGCTGTGGAGAAGGATGATGCTCAAGTGAGCTTCATTAGAATGAGAATCAATGGGCTGAATGAATGCCCAGATGAAGACCAAGAGGTTGGAAGGAAGCACATTGCAGATACGGAGAGATTCCAACCAGCTTCAAGGGAGCCTGTTCCCCCACTTGCAGATGAACCGGGGGACATGGCTGACCTTGAAGAGCCAATCTTGGAGCAAGAGAGGCAAGATAGGTGTTCTAATGTGCTAGAGGATCCCAATATCCTTGAGCCTGAGGAAAGCTATGATCAGCTTCTATTGTAGATTCACATTACTCTTGTAGAACACATGAAATGTAAAAGATCATTTTAATGGAAATATAATTTGGAGTTCTGCTTCCACTTGGTGTTCAGCTTGATTTATCTTGAGCATTTCTCTGATCATGTGTGAATGTTTCTTAGTATAATTTTGTTGAATATTATCTTCTCTTGGGAATGCTTTTGTGAAGTGTATTTCATATTCTGTTAATATGGCCAGGCATTCAATGGGGATCTTAACCATACAAAGGGGATGATCTTAATTGCCTTGTTAAAATGCTCTGATTTTTGCAACACATGTACTCTAATTTTTGAGTAACTTTTAATTAGCTATCATCTGTGCTTGTTGAGGTTATAGATGTAATGAAGGAGCTTCGCGAATTCTTACTTGTACCTTTTCAACTCTAATCTATTGTCCAAGATCATGATGTGGGATTCTTGGTCATGCTCAACAACTAGTTTTCATGGCAGCAAGAATTTTAGTATATCTATCTTGACTACTTGGGATATGAGATCAAGCTTCTAGTGACAATATTTACAAGCAAGACTCGTGATGCTTTCTAGATATTGTAAAATGCCCACTTTTTTGCTTCATATAATGGTATTTAGGTAAAAAGAAAAAGAGAACATGTCTTTGTTCTCCTTTGTTGTGACTCAGTGTTAATGATCTTTGGAGATAACACTAGCTCACTTCATTTGGCTGCTAATCCTATATATCATGCAAGGACTAAGCACATTGAAGTGAACTCTCATTATCAGCTCCTCTTCTCAATGAAGGTACATGGAAATGATCTCAAAACCTCGAGATACAGGCGGGATCGTCTTCTCAAGTTTTTATAGATTTTTGTTGGAGCCAAGCATTTGAATTCAAATTCAAATCCTCACCTAAAAGTAATCCTAAAGTATAGTATTGATTCTCTCTTGACTTTAACTACCAAATGATGCAAGATTCCAACCTTCCTAACTCCTTATGGGTCTACATCACTTTTACAATGATTAATTAGACGCAAAGTTACAAGAGGTTGTACATATGAAGCTTCTCAAGTGATATGCTAATACATCAAGCTTATGTGTATTCATCAAGTATGTAGGCTTGGGCTTAAATGCACTAAACGATCCCCCTCAAGCCTAACATGTTTGATCTTCATTGCTCCTTGATCTCTTGCAGCCCAATCATCAATTTGAACCTATTCATCTTTGTTCCATCCAATGCTTGGGTGAGTAAATCGGCACATTGCAAATGAGTTGATACATATGCTAATTGAATTTCCTTGCTTAGCAATTTCTCTCTAGCATAATGATAATGCACTTCAATGTTCTTAGTCATGGCATGGTACACACGATTAGCAGCCAAATGAAGTGAGATGGTATTATCTCCAGATATAGTTGGAGTGTAGGCATGTATCTCAAAATCTGTATACAATTGCTTAAGCCACATGAGTTTTGAACTTACAAAAGATAGGTACCCTGAAGTGCTCCTCCTATCATCCTTGGAGCCAGCCCAACTTGCATAAGAATATAACTTTATATCTATGTCAGAAGTGAAGGAATAGAATAATCCCTCATTCATTGTACCCTTTAGGATCATTCGTGGGATTCTCTTAAAAGTAAGGCTTCACACCCATTAGATCAAGCAATGATCGAACGGATGCAATTGAAACTCGCCCAAACTTCAACGAAATCAATCCGGACCATTCTTTCTTGGGTCCATCTGACGACAGAGACATAAAGGCATCTTTTTTTTGAGTTTCAAGATACACCATTAGATCCTTGCTATATCCAACGGATAGAATTGCATGCCGACTTTTTTATAGGCCTATCAAACCACTTTTATAGAAGAACTCATGGTTTTTAGTCATTGATACCACCTTTGACCACAAACAAACAAGGGAAGCCTATGCCTAGTCTAGGAGTAGACTGTGGCCACCACCCTCTTCTCATTGGTCCATCACTAATCACCTCTTAATCTAAAAGGCCCATTCAGGGTTCATTTTTTCCCCTAATGGTAAGACTTACCAATACCCTGATTGTTGGCATCTTTTCCACAGGTGAAAATGTTTCTTCATAATCTACTTCATGTGTTTGGGCGAATCCCTTGGCCACTAGTCTTGCCTTGTACCTATTTATAGAACCATCAGAGATCTTTTTAACTTTACATGGCTTTTCTCCACTCTTTCTTCTTCTTAGCCTAATGAAGAAGGCTCCTCTACCATTGAATCTTTAGTGATGTACACATAGTGCTTTGTGACTAAGGATGTATCATATCCATACCTTATTGGCTTCTTAATTTCTCTTTGTGATCTCCTTAAAGCCTGATTGGAAGACTTGGGTAGATCCTCTAGTTGCTCATATTTGAACTTGCCTCTTGACTTCCAAGCTTTGAAGTCAATATGCTCCTCATCTTCTGAGTTGGTGTCCTATGCTTGGTGTTCGTCTTCTTGAGTTAGGGTTGGAAAATCATTTTCCAAATCATATGGTAATCTGACTTTCCTGCAATCATCTTCAAACCAAGAATTATTCTCATCAAATACTACATCCCTACTAACTATGAATGCCTTGTTAGTGGAATTATAAAGTCTATATCCCTTTTGGTTCTAATCATACCCAATGAATATGCACTTCTCAACCTTAGGGTCAAGTTTCTCTCTGGTTTGTGATGGGATGTGTGCACAGGCAGTGCACCCAAATATCTTGCAATGATCCAATGACGGTCTCCTGCCATTCCAAGCTTCATATGCTATCATACCATCCAATGACTTGGATGGAAGCTTGTTGAACAAATAGGTAGCTGTAGAAACAACCTCTACCCATAAATAATTAGGTAATTTTTTCTCATTTAACATAGAGCTAACTGCCTCAACAATTAACCTGTTCCTTCTTTCTATCACTCCATTTAATTCATGAGTATACCTAGTGGTTACCTCCCTCTTTATGCCTCTATCCTGTAGAAATAGATCAAAATCATGTGAAAAGTACTCACCACCTCCATCAGACTTGTTGGGGGTCTTCGACATATGCTCCATGCTTGGTGAACCTCACTTGTAGACCTTTCTCTACAATCTACCCAACACTAATTAAATTTTGGTTCTGGTAGGCATATACAACACTTTGCTCAAAAGGTTCATACTATCATCTAAGGTCTTAACATTTCCAATTTTCTTGACTGAATGCACCTCATGATTTCCCTTTGGTTATTGAAGATCATATAAGAGTGCTACATTCCCTGCCACATGATTTGAACAATCTAAGTCATTGTTAAAGAGATGCTCATCATCTTTACCTTGTTTGGATGTCATATTCATAATGAGTAGAGAATCCTCTTGATCTTCAGTGTAGTTATTGAAGTCCCTTCTTCCGATAAACCCTCCTTGATAGTTGTTGTTGTAGCCTTGATTGTATTTGTGGTTGTAATTGCCTCCAGCATTGTTGTACCTGCCTCTTGGTTGTCCATAGACTCCTCTATGGAAGCCTCTTCCCTTTGTTTCCTTTTATTTTTGTAGCATTCTTTAGTAGTGTGGTTGTTGAGACCACATATGTTGCATGGTGAGTCAAAAAGGGATATATGTAAGTCTTGAATTATAATGATAGGAAAAGGGATATATGTAAGTCAAAAATAAATCAAAATGTTTTTGTATAGTAGATGTATTTTTATGAGCTTGAAGGGGCTATGATTGAAAACTATATGGCCAAGAGTATCTTTCGTCAATTTGTTTACCGAGTAATCATAGTGGAATGTAAAATACAAAAAAACAAATGTACATCAAAAGGTAGTAAACATTTGGAAGAATGAAACAACAAAGAAAAAAAGATTAAAGATCATATATCGATTTCTATGAAGAAATTGAAGGAATTCAAATTTTCATGAGGCTTTAAGCTTTTCAAAATAATATGAATAGTGGGAAATGTTGAAAATCCATGTTCTATTTGCCACGTATCTTTATGCTCATCAATAAGAGTAACTTACTAATGTTGAACTCAAATTGATATCGCGTGTGGGGGTCCACTATAGTGATATATTTGAGAGAATTTAGTAATATGTGTGAAAGTGGTATGTGTGAAAGTAGTATGTGATCTGTTTGAAATTATGAATGCTTATGTTGCTTACATAGAAAGTAGTTGGAGAGTGATCATATGAGAGGAAGAATTAACCGCTTATTTTGAAGAAGAATTGAAGGACACGAAACAAATACATGTTCATTTGTTCAAAGATACTCGTCGTGTAATTTCAATTTCTTGTAAATTTTCTCCTCTAAAGTATACTTGATAATGAAATGAAGTCTCATTGCCTCATACAATTTGAAGCACTATTTATGATTTTCATGAGGAAATAGTAAACTTATGTACAACAGTTCCATTATGTGTATTTTGGATGAATTTGGATCCCTTATATGCCCTACAATGGTTAACTTCTATATGTATATATGAACTAATAGTTTGAAACCAAGATGATTTGGGTAACAATAGTTCAATCTATAGATCAAATAAATTAGGATCTACAAAAGTTAAAATTTGAATGAATCCAAGAATTTGAGGCCATTAAGGCCAAATATATGCCTTGTTTTTGAAAATTGGGTATTGGATATAATAATTTCCAAGGTCTCTGAAACATCCAATATGTTTTTCATTAATATAATGAGATTCACAAAATCCAATCAAATTTAAATCTCATTAATTACCCACAAAAAAGTGCACCTATACTCAATGCAGGGTGGTTAACTGGACTATAGGAAAAGTAAACACTTTATATATGCACCATTTTTCCTTTGTTTCAACTCCAAATGCCCTACGCTCAATTGGGAGACCAATCAAAGATGATGATCTTGTCACAGACACTTAATGGCTTGAGAGATGATGAAAGGCGAAAAGCATTCACCACATCAGTGTACATGAGGGATTCCCTACTAGAATCTGATGAATGAGTCACATTGATGGTGATCGAGGATATTAGCCAAGGAGGTTCACAATCAAAGGGCATCCAAGTCCAAATTTTCTACACATTTAGAAGCAAAGGCAAAAGAGGTAGACAAAATTCCCAAGGTAGAGGGAGAGGATGGTAAAACTCAAGCTTAAGAGATCAAGAAGGCTCCAACCAAAGATATGGATCAAGAGGAAGAGGAAGGAGCACATGAAGAGGAGGAAGATCACATGGAAGAGAAGCATCCAATGCAGGATGGTACAATTGTGGAAAATCGAGCCATTATGCAAGAGGTTATTGGTCCAATAGAGGAGACAATCAATGATACAAAAGGAGCCACGGTAATTATGCTATTACTTCAACAATTCAAAAAATGAGAACTTTCTTATGATGTAGGTTCAAGTCAAAAGGTCAATTCATATTTAACATGGTACATAGATAGTGGTTCTAACAACCATATAACTTACAATAAAGATGTTTTCTTTAAATTACACTCATCCATCTTTCAAGGACATGAAGAGATAGGAGATGGTATTGCTCACAAGATTACACATGTGGGAGATGTTCATTGAATCAACCTCGAATCTACAAGGTGTTGAAGGATGTGTTGCATGTGCCAACCATCCTTAAGAACTTGGTTTTAGTAGGTCAAATGGTTGAAAGATGTTATGGGGTGAGGTTCAATGATCAAGGGTGTTTTTTTGAAGACCTCATATGACTACAAGCTCATAGCAAAAGGAGTGAAGCAAGGAAGACTCTTCACCATGGAGGTAAAGCCATCAACCCCTCACACTGTGTACTTGTCAATAAAAAATAAATAGATTCCAGAGATCGACTTACATGATAAAAGAATAGGCAACATAAACTTACAATATAGATGAAGGACATGCACATAAAGGGATTGTATTATGGTATACATGACATTACATCTTCAAATACGCAACATTTGTGCCATCCTTGTCAATTAGGGAAACAACACAGATTGCAATGAAGAAGGGAGGACATGTGAGAAATGAAATGTTGAATCTCATACACATAGATGCTTGGGGACCTACAAGAGAACCATCCATTTAAGGTAATAGATATTTTATCACATTTATAGATGATCGTTCAAGGTGTTTTTGGATGAATCACATGAAGACAAAGTCAAAGGTGTTTTACCACTTTAAGAGGCTCAAAAATATAGTGGAAAAGGAGACAGGGAAGTATATAATGACTCTCTGATGGAGCGGGGAGAATTTATCAAATAATTTTGTTCAGATGTTCTACCTAAACATGGCATCAAAAGGCAATTCACTTGCATGTTTATATTTCATAAAAATGGGGTGCTAGAGAGCAATAACATATATATAGCATAATTGGCTAGACCTATGTTAAATGAGATGAATGTTTCCAATTTGTATTGGGTCTATGTAGAAAATACAGCCATATACATTATGAATAGGTTTCCAACCTCACAAGTACATGGAATTACACCCTATGAAGCTTGGTGTGGTAAGAAAGCCAACTTTTCACATCTCAATGTATTTGGTTGTGTGTGTTATATTCACATACCTCAAAAATTGAGACACGAGTTAGACTTGAAGGCATATAGGTGTATGTTTCTTGTGCATTATTTGAAAAAGAAGGATTTTAGACATTATAACCCTAGGAAGAAAGATCTTAAGGTGTCTAGGGATGTAATATGTTAGTAGTTGTTGGTAGCAAAGATGTGTTATAGGTTAAAGATGCGTATTGAAGCCGAGAAGAAGTTTAAAGAGCAACAACAAAGCATGGATATGAGTGGTCCAACCACTTCAATGACACAATGAGAGGGAGGACTAGATCATATTTGGCAAGGTACGATGAGGAATGAAGCTCATTCAAGTGAAGGAAACAACAAAGGAAAGCAAAGGGCAAATAATGAAGGCCATGGATAGGTAGACATGGATTCTACAAGTGATGAAGATATGGAGAAATCAAAAACTCTAGGATTTAAAGCATTTAAAACAAAGAGGAGTAGATTACTACCACATAAGGCTGAGGCAAGGTCATTCAATAGGGTTAAATATCGTGTTCAATGGTTAACTTATGATTCATTCATTGCAAGACACTAACTACATGAGTCAAGTCATAGCTTTGGAAGAACCTAACTCTTTTGAAGATTTAAATATGTGTAGGGAATGGAATGAATCCATGGAGGAGGATTTTGAAGGGAATGGAATGAATCCATGGAGGAGGAATTCAAGGCAATTGGAGAAAATGATACTTAATCATTAGTGCTCAGTACTAAGGACATAAAGTATTTGGTACACTAGTCAGTTATCATTTTCAATCCTCCTAATACTAGGTCCTTGAATCATATTGTCTGACCACAGAGACTATGGCCTTCACCATGCTTTAGTGTCATGGCCTCGATTGTAACAACTTATCACTAACTTCATGCTTTTTGATTTGTTAAAAAAAAACCCGGACTAGCCTCTAGTAGCTCGTGTTCTATGATCAACTTTTCGAGACCAGTGAGTTCTATTATATCCCCATTTTCCAAGAGCCCCCCATCTATCCCTGATTCATTTGCTCTATCTGAAAGCCGCATTACATTTTTTGTAAGCACACCCTCTACTAAGAAGCCTCAAAGGATTTGCACATGGACACCTATGAAAAGACATATTAGCTTTTCTGGTGATAAAGGTGACAAGCCTCAAAGGATTTGCACATGTACACGTATGCAAAGACATATTAGCTTTTCTGGTGATAAAGGTGCAAGATACTTTATCAAGTTATGACTCTGTAAGGTGATTCCACCTTCCTTTACAAATCACGATTGAGAGCCTCTAGATGGAACAATTATGATCTCATAATATCGGTTTTTTCCTTGTTCCAATGATCCCAAAAGGTTCATCTCGTGTGTCTTCTTTGTCGAAAAGCATCGAATAACATGAAACCCCATTGTTTCATGAACGGAAGTGGGTTGTGGACATTCGTGAGAATTATTCCATTTGATTCCCCATCTTCAGTGTCAAGAATGTCGAGATGTTCAAAGATTTAAGAATCTCATCTAGGGGTTTTCACAATTGAAGACATGAATGAAATTATACTAGAGGAGATTGGGTCATGCAACAATACATTGTTTCTAGCCTCATATTATGTTACGGGGAGTTCTGGTAACTCGCATTATGTGATCGATTTTTTGACACATGTGAGCTCTATTATATAGAAACCCCCATCTATCACTAATTCGTTTGCTTTGACTAAAAGCAGCATGATGTTTTCCGTAAGCAGACCCTCTCCTGACAAGCTTCGGAGGGCTTGCACATGTACACCTTCACAAAGACGTATCAGCTTTTATGGTGATAAAGGTGCAAGATACTTTATCAAGTTATGACTTTCCAAGGTGATTCCACTTGCCTTCACGAATCACAATTAAAAGGTTTTCAGCCATAGGCCTAGGCCTACTTAGGTTGAATTGAATGAAAGTACAAGTAAAAGTGCTCTTATTAGTATGCATGGGATTCGTATTGGCATGTGGCATGAAACACGGGTTAGAAGCACAACACCCTCGAGATTACAGAGCTCGAAGGCTTACTAAGATAGAGCATGCGGGGAAGGCTTACTAAGATAGAGCATGGGAGAGGTGGCGTTAACATCAAAACAGATCATAGAAGTCGCACGGAGCGGATTGGTTCCATGGAGTCGAGCATAGTCCTTAAAGTCAACGGTGTCGCACGGAGCAAAGGGGTTCGACTGAGTAAAATGCAGTCGACATAATCAACGGAGTCAGCAAACCTTACCCCAATTTGGAGGATCATGTGCCAGAACGGGGATCGAAGGCTCGAAACTTGGAGGCGAACGTTGTACCGCACCCACTGACATATTAGCTAGCACCACAAATCACTGAGTCTCTTTTTTTTTTTTTGAACACGAACAGAAAGTATAATATTAATGCAGGAAAGTAAAATACAAGAGTAGCCCCCACCAGATTTACTGGGAGGCAAATACCTCAGAAACACTGGAGCAAAGACAAGGGCCAAGAGAGCCCAAGCCAGCAACCCCTTACATCACATAGTTTCTAATATACCAGTTAAAGAAACTGATCATATTGTTCCTGTCTCTAGAGTAGATCTGGAGCAATTTGTTCTTCCAAGAGTTACAAGGGTACTTTTTGATTATATACAATGGGTTTTTGTCTAGTAATTTCTCATTGAGGGGAATATTGTTACACATAAAAGCAATTCTTCTGATTCCAACAAGACAGGAAAAAAGAAAATTTTTTCCTTTTTTATCAAAAATCTTGCTGTTTCTGCTTTTCCACACGTACCAAAGGATATGAGCCCTCACAATCTGCCATAAAGCAATGTCCATCCTGACCACGAATCGCTGAATCTCTTTTTTTTTTTAAATGGATGTTCGGCCGAGGCCTACTCCCCCGGACTTTAACTTTGAAATTGAAACTGTACAAAGAAGGCCCTAGTACCCATGGGACCCCCCTTATCCCAAAAGAACAGAGGTTGACAAATCTGGATTGAACGGCAGTCAGAACTATCGCAGGGCTAATCAAACGATGGCACATCACTGAATCTCTTAGTGTTTTTATGGTTTTGGTATTGATTTGCTTTTATGCTTTTGGTATTGTGATTTCGTATATGTTTCGCGTCCAAACAGGGGTGCTTCTTCTTTCAGTATTTCTTCAGTGATAATGAGTCACTGACGCTATGGCTCCAATTCGCCTGTCGTGTCTAGCAGCCTGCTGCATGGACAGCGTGTCGGACGGCTTGGCCTTTCTTACGTCATAGGGAGCGGCGAGCCCCACAGGTTCGCCTAAGAGACGTCACACTGAAGACTGTAGACATATAATGAGTAGAGAGTCGAGACAAGAGTCGATGGGAAAGTCGGAAGTTCTAACTTCTCGGAAGTCGGAACTCTCGCTCACATTTCCAGCATTCTCTCTGTGGTCCTGACTCCTGTGGATGCTTCTATAGATGATGCGCCATGAGAGGCTGCCTCTCGTTCCGCACTCTTTTGTCGCTTGTGCTACGTGCCTCGACTTAGAGTATTTTGGTGCTTCCTGTTTAGGAGTGCAACAGTTCTGCATGTCACCTTGGAGCGAAGCTATCCAAATTACTACATGAAAGAGATGTCTACAACGGAGAAGAGCATGGCTATGGATTCCTCTGTTGGCGGGATGTCACCACATGCGTCTACTCTTTACCATGTGATGAAGTCGAGAAGCTAAGGAGAGGAGCTCATGCTAGGATCATCCGTAAGTCCCGGTGAAGCCAATGAACATTTGAAAGGGAGGTGCTCTCATATGCTGAAGCGACAAAAATCCGTAATGGTAACTACTTATACCTGCTCTTGTAAAATTGATCTTTGAGAAGGATGTTAGCTCATTAAAGAAAGGGAGGTGCTCTCATATGCTGAAGCGACAAAAATCCGTAATGGTAACTACTTATACCTGCTCTTGTAAAATTGATCTTTGAGAAGGATGTTAGCTCTGTTGGCGGGATGTCACCACATGCGTCTACTCTTTACCATGTGATGAAGTCGAGAAGCTAAGGAGAGGAGCTCATGCTAGGATCATCCGTAAGTCCCGGTGAAGCCAATGAACATTTGAAAGGGAGGTGCTCTCATATGCTGAAGCGACAAAAATCCGTAATGGTAACTACTTATACCTGCTCTTGTAAAATTGATCTTTGAGAAGGATGTTAGCTCATTAAAGAAATTTATGAGTATCATTGATAAAGATAATACTCATTACGACGAACACATAAACGACCAAGACATTGAAGCTCATATTTATCAAGCTTCGGTAGCTATTAATTTGTTTCAAGCTTTTAACGAACCTAAAATACGAGCTGGATCAAGATCAAAAAGAAAATCTCTGAACCATGTGCATTATTTTCCAAACAATATCGTTCTAGAGGACTGCAATAGCGCTTTCCAAGTATTAGTGGAGGGTTAATGATTGAAATAAAACACCCCTTTTCCCTATTCAATTCGTTTAAAAGTTTCAATCCCAAGCTAAATAAGCATACCACATTCCACATTTTGGGTCTCCTTTCTCTATCTCTTTCGGTGGAGCTCTAATTTTTCAGGGTGCTTGGTAATACTTTGGAAAAGATCATTGATCAGAAGGCTAGGGGGGTTATGAATCCCATGCGTGACCACTAGTTAACTCGTAAATCCTCCACGAACGAAAAACCTTGAACAGAAATGTACCCTATTTTCTTTTTTGATTGTTCCAACATGGAAATAATATAAAGAAACCATATTTATTTGAAAGGAGATAATACGAGTGAGAACGTATCTAATGGTAATACTGTGAATATAAACCAAGCAAGATATAAGACTCACTGAAAAAGGACATCCTATATACGTACTTTAACCTCCAATTAGAGAAATTTCTCGATCCCAAGTATCATTTTCTAGATCTTTATGTCCTTTGGATCCAAACAATTTCCTAAAATACTAGTTGGATCAAGATCATGAATGAAAATATCTGAACCCTATGCATTATTTTCCAAACATTTTGAAGGGCGCCACCAACATTAATCTAGGAGTTTAAGGGGACATAGAAAATCAATAGTGGTATTTGGATATACAACACTATTTGAAACTCAGTTGTATGTGAATTATAAAAGGGAAAATGTTCTATCCTTTTCAATGCCGCAATTGCATAGTTAAGATTAATGTTGATTGAAAGCTAGAGAGAGTGTGTCTTACAAGTCATGGGGATCTAGAGATTCTCACACATGATCTTGCACACTTTTTGCACATTTTTGGGCCTTTAGATCTTGCTCAATCTAGTGGTAAAGTGCACTCGGGGCTGATCTCAAGAAGGAAGGTTCCATGAGTCCTTGGATAAACCTTGTATCTCATGGAATATGATAAAAGCTGCATGATATTTTTGGATCTAAAGGCACCATTCAATCAAAGCCATAGGATCTATTCTAGATCTTAGGGATAGAAATTAAGGTGCCCAAGATGTGGAAGATTCAATTGAAGCTGTTTGACAAAAGATTTAATTGTAGAGCTCATACGAACATTTGTAGGCTTCTAATATTTCAACCATGCATTTCAAAAAAATCCAAGAGTTTGAATGCAATCTTGCCCTGACCTTTGTCATTTAACCTTAGCCTTTGGATTTATGAGCCACTCAAAGGGATCCAATTAATTCGCAATCCTTTAAAAACCATTCAAATAAGAAAAACCATAATTTCTAGTGGTGTTTTCCCCTCTTGCCACATCAAAAGAAGGGAAATATATTCGTAGTCTATATTTTAAACGAACTACATTTTTCCATCACTCTCTTCTCATTCGTCTATCACCAATTACTTCTTCATCTACAAGCCCATCTAAGGTTCATTGTTTCCCATAATCACTGGCTTGGGCCCAAACTTATTAAACTGATTTCCACCTTGCAAAAAAATTATACTTTTATGAACATCAATGAATACCTTTCAAGAGACACTATTCTCAACCGCTTGATGAGAGAGGGTTTTTCACTTACACCTTTAATTCATTATTGCATCCAATAGAATTAGCTACCAAATGAGATATCATATGATTAATTGCAACTATAAGAATATGAATGTTGTTATAAGATTTATTCTATAAAACTTGGCAAAAGAAGTTATCTTTTCACTTTCGCTTCATTTATCTAAAATAAATTAAGGTAAATGGTCACAAGCTTGAAATCCATGTGAATAAGATTAATTATTATTCTAAGTTTAGTCTATAGGATCAATAATTGTTGTTTTGGTTTCTAAAAATACCTATTCTTTCCTTTAGCAACTTCATTCAGCTGAGTGTATACAACACTATACATTAATGTTTTATCCCACCTAAAGCTAGAAATGCATTAAAATCAGGAGACATATATTCCCCCCTCCATCTGAATGGAGGGTGACCATTTTACATGCTGACATATTTTTAGCCAAAACCATAAAGTTTTTGAAGAACATAAATTCTTCAAACTTCTCTTTCAATGGATACACCCATGCATGCTTGAAAAATTCATCAATAAGAGTCGAGAAAGATAGGTAGTTGCCAAAAGAAGTTGTCTGCATAGGACCATAGACATCACTATGAACAAGTTGCAATTTCTTAGTAGCTCAAACTAAACCATCTTTTGGGAACAAAGAATGATGAATTTTTCTTAGAATATGGCCTTCACAAACATGTTTATAGTGTGCCTCAATTAGGACAAAAAGGATACCATTTCAAATTTCTATAAGTGTAGTAAATTAGCATAACTTAGATGACTAAAGTGTGCATGCCAAATCTTTGCATCCAAGATAGCATGAGAGTTATGTACTCAGCATATTGAATCATTCATAAATTTTTCATATTCTATGAGCTTATACATCCCACAACATCAAATGCCATAAGCAATAATGACATCACCATTTGAAAGATCATGAACTGTACACCTATCATCAAGAAATTTGACAACCAAGCCAATCTTGGCTAATGATGAAAATAAAAATAGATTTTTTTTATCCTTGGTACATAAAATGTATCATTTTATGTATCTGATAATGTAAAACAACTACCATTAGCAGTAGGCAAAATGATCTTACTAACTCCCACTATAGGATAAGGAGATTCATTGGTCCATGTGATAGTATTGCGTATAGGGGTAGGCTCATGTAAATTGAAGAAACTACGCTGCAAGGTAATATGTTTGGTTGCTCACTATCAAAGTAACAAATATATGAGTCTGTTACATATATAAACTACTCATAAGAAGATGGGCCAAAACTGCAAATAGTAGTAAATGCCCATTCTTCATTCTGCACAAGATTCACAAACTCTATTTTTCATGTGGAGGCCTCTACAACAACCATTAGAGCCTCTTTCTTTTTTCCTCTTTTGCAACCAGCTTTGGACAACTCTTTATTACATGATCATTGGCAACATGCTCTTATACTAATTGTTAGAGTTTGAAATCTGTGGAAGCAAATGAACAACACAAGGAAGAAGAATAAGAAGCTAGGAGCACAACACACAATATCGAATGTATTAGCAAGTAAATGTACAAAGATAAGTAACCCATTAGGGTTATAGGTGTATGTAAAAGCTCGGGGAAAAACCTCCTAAAGAGGGAAAAAAGTATGCTTGAGTTGTCTCATGGAGCAATGAGAAGCAAGGAGTCTACCACAAAACCTCATGCTAAAATTTGAATTTGAATGCCTCTTCATTACAGTCAACTATCACCTATCACACTTTGGTGTAATAAAGCCTATAATTTAGGATAAGTATCCTCATGATCTAGAGAATCTTTTGAAGATTATAATTACACACACTGTGCTTTGAATGCATGATCCCATGTGTGTAAGCTCTCATATGATCTGAATAAGTTAGTAGACCCCTTGCTTGCTTGAGTAATGTCTATAAATGTTTAGTAGCCATATCTAGCTCAGAAATTTCTATGTGTTAGAGATAGATAGCTATGAGTGTTGAGCAGAGATTTCTTTTCATTTTGTATTCGTTCTTTGTAATCTTTGGCTTCTTAGAAAGCTACCATTTTCTTCTAAAATTAGCTTCAAGTGCATCTTTGAATAGTGCATACTTTGAGGGAAATTGATCCAAGAGCTTACAATGGTCTCTATGTGCATGCCAAGTGAAGGCATTATATAGTCTATCTTTAAGGCATTGAGTCAAATAACTTGCATTATCAAGATCATATAGTCTAGTTTGTATGTGCAATAGCTCATGGGTTCAATCCTTAAGAGTTTAGGGTATGACACATTCCAATGAACGGGGGTATCTATGAGTGTACTTGTGAGGCCATCTATGCTTCAAGGATGCTAAGGGAAGGTGTAGATTCTCCCATTAGTATAGAATATCATGTCTTACAATTCCCACTTCAAGATTTTGAAATTTAGGTGAGTTGGATCAAATTTGTTAGCCATGATTCGTTCATCTTTGATTGTTTCTTGGAAACCTCTGAATTTGTCAATGGTAGCATTACTTCCATCCAAAATGCTATAATGAATCACAAACATCCATACGTGGGTATCTAGGCCATCATTACAATAGCCTACAAAATTAGTGTAGTGCACTCCTATTATATGACTAAATGGATCCCTGTCGGCATGAGGGTCCTCTTCATTACATCCAACAAAACTATGTTCTATTGAAGTAGCCATCGTAATATAACTAACCACAAAGCCTTTTCGAGTATGGAAATACTTAGTGTTGAGTTCAATGGGTTAGAATGCAGAATGGGTGTATACAAAATCCCACTCAACTAATTTTGTAACCTGAAAAGTTTTAGTATCTTTGAGAAATGTTCCAAAGGATTTGGTAAAAGAATAACCTAATTGTTGTTTTGGAGTATTGGGCCAAGAAGTTCAATGATTTTGGAGGAAACGTGTGGGAAAATATGGGCAATTTTGGGGACTTTTGAAGGAAACTCTCGGCTAATATGGTGAACTTTAGGGATTTTTAAAGGAAAGCCTCAAGAAATATGGGGAATTTCGAGGAATTTTGGGGAATTCGGGATAGTTTTGGTCTTTCTTATGCTGAATTCTATGCAAATGTGGTGGAGTTTGGTACACACTTTTAAGGACAATGGGAGTACAGTTCACAAATCCTTCTTGTTTAGATGAAAAATAAAATAAAATTGAAATCAAAATATGAGCTATGTTTTCTTTAAATTATCATCTTGGTAACTTATATATATGGGTATTCCTTTATTTCCGTTTGGCTCTCTCTATCCTTGTGTTGTGCTTACTTCTTGCCAAGTGCCTTCTTTTTGGCTTTTTCCTACCATCATCTTGCCTAGCAATCGGACCCCATCATGGTGATGAATTTTGTGCTCATATAAAACATAGCACCAAGTTTGATGGTGGGGCTAGTTGAGCAACACTTAGGAGAATTTTAGTGCCAAGTGGAAATAAACAATAAAAAGAAACAGGATATCCTACTTGTTATGATTGCATTGGAAACATTTACTTTGGGAGGATTTGGGAGGTCAAACACATAAGGAAGTGGGTGCTCCTATTAGAACAGAGAGACTGCCTCTTTTTTTTTCCATTACAGACTTCCAAATCATAGAAAATACTGTTGACCAAAAAAACTTAGCCAAATTTCTATATTGCAAATGGAGAATACATAGAGTTCCCAAGGCCACCATGTAGTCTACCTCGGGTGTCTTCTTCTATTCAATCATCGAGTTCTATTCTTACATTATGATTTTCCCACCTAACATTGGGCTCTGATCACAAAGTTCGAACCACATAAGTTTTTTTATACCTCTAATTAATCGAGTATAGCTTACTTCAATAAATCACTTGCAAGAATTAATCATCAAAAAGAAAGAAAGAATATTTGAAAAATGATATAATTGATTGACAGCAACCCCAAAATTGATGATAAGATCAAATATATAAGAACCATCTCAATGTAGTATGCAAACAAGTTTTACTGTGGTGACTTAAGATTGTGACTAATCTATTCTTCTAATCTTAGTATTCTCAAATTCAAAGTCTCTATCCATCATGATTCTCTATGCATTTCATTTCTCTTATTGAGGTTGTTGGATTTATGTTTTACTTGCTTGAACAAATTCAATAGGTGCAGAACAATTACTATCATGAGTAGTGTATTGTACCTCATATAAGTATTTTCAAAGAAGATGATTTTTTCAATAGAGACTTAGTATATTAACAAAGATTTAATGGGATCGAAAAGGAAGTATATTAGCAAGCTTTTACTTGAGCATTCACATTACAAGAAAGGCGGTTGCATGAATTTGTAATCTAACAAAAGTTTCTAAAGCACCCTAAGACAATAAATAATTCAAGTAAATAATATGGTGTGCTTGCATACATTCGTAGATAAATGATTTGTAGGAACAAAAATGAAATTTGACGTTGTAAATTGACTTCTTCCATGCATATAAAAACATATGCAACTATGTCAAAGATAGAATGGTAGTTTTTGCATCCATGTTTGACGGTGGAACCTTAAGAAAAAAAACAATTAGGAAGAATTAATAAGTGTCTACGTTATCTCAAGTGGTATATTAGTTAAATGTGAGTGTCAAATTGTTTATGAACTTTATGTAGATGGAAGTTTTTAGGAGACTATTTCATCAATCAAACTTGTGTTGTTGCACCCTTCCCCATGTGCGAAGATTACGAAGGTGATCCATGAATGATTTTGTTTTCCATATCACGTGATGTCTAAGGAATATTTGAAGTACGAGAATCAAAACGTTTAATACAAATCATAAGTTCTGATTCATCATTGGTGGTTCAGATTAGAGTCTCAAAGAGGACTGCTAGATTCTTTGAGAAGAGGAGAGTGAGCTTTGAAGCTACCAAACGAGAAATGTGAGGAGGAAATGCCACTATCTCTTTGGTAAGAACGTTAAACCTTCTTGAATTGGAGATGGCTCTCCCACTAATCTTTGTACTTAGCATTGAACATGGATTAAAGAATATTTTGGTAAGATGCGTTCACTTGAAGTTTCTGGTACTAGACATCAATTGATTCGAGTTGATATTTATGAAGAATTTCCTAGAAAAGAGACTCATGGAATGCTTTCATCCACGCGAAGTACAAGGGATAGCAAGTCAACCACATTATCAAAAGGCAACTTCAATTTTTATCATCTCTAAAGGATTATGTTGAGTTCTCATGTTCATGCAGGTAATTGTTTCTAGAACATAAAAAATCATTTCTCCAACTGTTCAGTTGATGCTTGCATATTTTTTTCTTTCTTTAATAGCTGAATGTATAATTTGTTAGGGCTCATGCATATCCACAATGTCTTGAAGGTCACAACCTGACCTGAGCATCCACATCTGTTTGGCTATTTGGTTCATAGTTTCAAAAATATTTCCTACTTCAATAGAACATGCTATGTGCAAGTAGTCAAGCATAGCCACAATGAGTTCAAGGTGAGCCCTGCACCCAAGTAGAAACACCCTCTCACACATTCTTTTTGTTTAACTTGGATTCTTTTAGTTATCTCAAGGAGATTTGTCTTTTCAATCAAAGCGTATTGATGATCCTAGTGAACTTTTGAAGGAGAAAGGCCCGAAACGAAAGAGAAGAACCACCAAGTAGACTTACTTAATGATCCTAATAGATCTCTTCGGGAAAGGGAAAAGGAGAAGAAGTAGCCCATGGACATTTTCTCATTAGTCTAGGAAGCAAGTTGAAGTTGTGTTTGTCCTTATTACTGAATGGACTCAAGGCTTTGGGCATCTTTACTAGAAAACCTATACATAGGACTAAGTCTATTACATATATAAACTTCTCATGAGAAGATGGGCCAAAACTGCAAATAGTAGTAAATGCCCCTTCTTCATTCTGCACAAGATTCACAAACTCTATTTTTGGTGTAGAGGCCTCTACAACAACCATTCGAGCCTCTTTCTTTATTCCTCTTTTGCAACCAGTTTTGAACAACTCTTTATTACATGATCATTGGCAACGTGCTCTTATACTATTTGTTGGAGTTTGAGATCTGTGGAAGCACATGAACAACACAAGGAAGAAGAAGAAGAAGAAGCTAGAAGCAAAATAGATAATATCGAATGTATTACCAAGTAAATGTACAAAGATAAGTAACTTGTTAGGGTTATAGATGTATGTACAAGCTCGGGGAAAAACCTCCTAAAGAGGGAAAAAAGTATGCTTGAGGTGTCTCTTGGAGCAATGGGAAGCAAGGACTCTGCCACAAAACCTCATGCTAAAATTTGAATTTGAATGGCTCTTCATTAGATTCAACTATCACCTATTACACTTTGGTGTAATAAAGCCGATAATTTAGGATAAGTCTCCTCATGATCTAGGGAATCTTTTGAAGATTATATTTATACACAATGTGCTTTGAATGCATGATCCCATGTGTGTAAGCTCTCATATGATTTGAATAAGTTAGTAGACCCCTTGCTTGCTTGAGTAATGTCTATAAACCTTTAGTAGCCATATCTACCTCATAAATTTCTATGTGTAGGAGATAGATAGCTATGAGTGTTGAGTAGAGCTTCCTTTTCATTTTGTATTCATTCTTTGTAATCTTTTGCTTGTTAGAAAGCTACCATTTTCTTCTAAAATTGGCTTTAAGTGCATCTTTGAATAGTGCATACTCTGAGGGAAATCGATCCAAGACCTAACAATGATCTCTATGTGCATGCCAAGTGAAGGCAATATATAGCCTATCTCTAAGGCATTGAGTCAAATAACCTGCATTATCAAGATTATATAGTCTAGTTTGTGTGTGCAATAGCTCATGGGTTCAATCCTTAAGAGTTCAAGGTATGATGCATTCCAGTGAACAAGGGTACTTGTGAGGCCGTCTATGCTTCAAGGCTGCTAAGGGAAGGTGTGGATTCTCCAACTAGTATAGAATATCATGTCTTACAATTCCCACTTCAAGATTTTGAAATTTAAGTTAGTTGGATCAAAATTTGTTAGCCATGATTCCTTCATCTATGATTGTTTCTTGGAAACCTCTGAATTTGTCAATGGTAGCACTATTTCCATCCAAAATGCTATAATGAATCACAAACATCCATACGTGGGTATCTAGGCCATCATTACAATACCCTACAAAATTAGTGTAGTGCACTCCTATTATTTGACTAAATGGATCCTCCTCGGCATGAGGGTCCTCTTCATTACATCCAAAAACACTATGTTCTATTGAAGTAGCCATCTTAATATAACTAACCACAAAGCCTTTTGGAGTATGGAAATACTTAGTATTGAGTTCAATGGGTTAGAATGCAGAATGGGTGTATACAAAATCCCACTCAACTAATTTTGTAACTTGAAAAGTTTTAGTATCTTTGACAAATGTTCCAAAGGATTTGGTAAAAGAATAAGCTAATTGTTGTTTTGGAGAATTGGGCCAAGAAGTTCAATGATTTTGGAGGAAACAGCTGGGAAAATATGGGCAATTTTGGGACTTTTGAAGGAAACTCTGGGCTAATATGGAGAACTTTAGGGATTTTGAAAGGAAAGCCTCAAGAAATATGGGGAATTTTGAGGATTTTTGGGGAATTCAGTATAGTTTGGTCTTTCTTATGGTAAATTCTATGCAAATGTGGTGGAGTTTAGTACACACTTTTAAGGACAATGGGAGTACAGTTGACAAATCCTTCTTGTTTAGATGAAAAATAAAATGAAATTGAAAATAAAATGTGAGCTATGTTTTCTTTAAATTATCATCTTGGTAACTTATATATCTGGGTATTCCTTTATTTTAGTTTGGGCATCTGCTTGTTCTTCTACGTGTAGTGAGTATGTCATGAAAAAACTAGGTCTTGGACATGCCACAACCTCCGTTTGGATATCTCTATCCTTGTGTTGTGCTTAGTTGTTGTCAAGTGCCTTCTTTTCGGCTTTTGCCTACCATCATCTTGCCTAGCAATCGGACCCCATCATGGTGATGAATATTGTGCTCATATAAAAAATAGCACCAAGTTTGATGGTTGGGCTAGTTGAGCAACACTTAAGAGAATTTTAGTGCCAAGTGGAAATAAACAATAAAAAGCAACAGAATATCCTACTTGTTATGATTGCATTGCAAACATTTACTTCGGGAGGATTTGGGAGGTTACACACATAAGGAAGTGGGTGCTCCTATCAGAATAGAGAGACTACCTCTATTTTTTTCAATTACAGACTTCCAAATCATGAAAGATACTGATGATAAAAAATCTTAGACAAATTGTTATATTGCAAATGGAGAATACATAGAGTTCCTCAGGCCACCACGTAGTCTACTTGGGGTGTCTATTTGTATTCAGTCATTGAGTTTTATTCTTACATTATGATTTTCCCACCTAACATTGGGCTATGATCACAAAGTTCGAACCACATAAGTTTTTTGTAGCTCTAATTAATCCACTATAGCTTACTTGAATAAATCACTGCTAAGAATTAATCATCAAAGAAAAAAAAGAAAGAATATTTGAAAAATGATATAATTGATTGACAGCAACCCCAAAATTGATTATAAGATCAAAATTATAAGAACCATCTCTATGTAGTATGCTAATAGGTTTTACTATGGTGACTTAAGATTGTGAGCAATCTATCTTTCTAATCTTATTATTTTCAAATTCAAACTCTATATCCATCATGATTCTTTATGCATTTAATTTCTCTTATTGAGGTTTTTGGATTTATGTTTTACTTGCTTAAACAAATTCAGTATGTGCAGAACAATTACTATCATGAGTAGTGTATTGTACCTCATATAAATATTTTCAACGACAATGATTTTTTCAATACAGAGTTAGGATATTAACAAAGATTTAATGGGATAGAAAAGGAAGTATATTAGCAAGCTTTTACTTGAGCATTCACATTACAAGAAAGGCGGTTGCATGAGTTTGTAATCTAACAAAAGTTTCTTTTTACAAGTTTTCTGAAACACCCTAACACAATAAATAATTCAAGTAAATAATATGGTGTGCTTGCATACATTCGTAGTTAAATGATTTGTATGAACAAAAACGAAATCTGACGTTGTAAATTGACTTCTTCCATGCCTATAAAAACATATGCAACTATGTCAAAGATAGAATGGTAGTTTTTGCATCCATGTTTGAGGGTGGAACCTTAAGAAAAAAACATTTAGGAAGAATTAATAAGTGTCTACGTTATCTCAAGTAGTATATTAGTTAAATGTGAGTGCCAAATCAAAGTGTGTCAAATAGTTTATGAACTTTATGTAGATGGAATTTTTTAGGAGACTATTTCATCAATCAAACTTGTGCTGTTGCACCCTTCCCCATGTGCAAAGATTACGAAGGTGATCGATGAATGATTTTGTCTTCCATATCACGTGAAGTACGAGAATCAAAACGTTTACTACAAATCATGAGTTCTGATTCATCATTGGTGGTTTAGATTAGAGTCTCAAAGAGGACTGCTAGATTCTTTGAGAAGAGGAGAGTGAGCTTTGGAGCTACCAAACGAGAAATGTGAGGAGGAAATGCCACTATCTCTTTGGTAAGAACGTTATCATGTTGAGTTCTCATGTTCATGGTAATTGTTTCTAGAACATAAAAAAATCATTTTTCCAACCGTTCAGTTGATGCTTGCATAATTTTAACTTTCTTTAATAGATGAATGTATAATTTGTTAGTGCTCATGCATATCCACAATGTATTGAAGGTCACAACCTGGCTTGAGCATCCACATCTGTTTGACTATTTGGTTCATCGTTTCATAGTTTCCCCGCACCCAAGTAGAAACACCATCTTACACATTCTTTTTGTGTAACTTGGATTCTTTTAGTTATCTCAATGAGATTTGTCTTTTCAATCAAAGCGTATTGATGATCCTAATGAAATTTTGAAGGAAAAAGGGAAACGAAAGAGAAGAACCACCAAGTAGACTTACTTAATGATCCTAATGGATCTCTTCGGGAAAGGGAAAAGGAGACGAAGTAGCCCATGGACATTTTCTCATTACTCTAGGAAGCAAGTTGAATCTGTGTTTGTCCTTATTACTGAATGGACTCAAGGATTTGGGCATCTTTACTAGAAAACCCATACATAGGACTTATTCTCGCCAATTTTATTCCTCTTAGAATCTACTTTTAGTATATCTCTCATTTCAAATCTAGGGAAGGCCAACTCATTCACTCTGGAAGTGGATAGATCAAGAACGCACTTGTATCAAAGATTTCCATACATTGCAAGTATTCCTATAAAATCAATGCTTCTCATGTTGGTTGTGTGTGCTCCTTCTCATGATAGACATTATAACCCTAGCAAGAAAGATCTTAAGGCATCTAAGGATGTAATATTTGAGTAGTTGTTGGTAGCAAAGATGTGTTATAGGTTAAGGATGCGTATTGAAGCCAAGAAGAAGTTGAAAGAGCAACAACAAAGCATGGAGATGAGTGGTCCAACCGCTTCAATGACACAATGACAGGGAGGACTAGATCATAATTGGCAAGGTACGATTAGGAATGAAGCTCATTCAAGTGAAGGAAACAACAAAGGAAAGCAAAGGGAAAATAATGAAGGCCATGGATGGGTAGACATGGATTCTACAAGTGATGAAGATATAGAGAAATTAGAAACTCTAGGATTTAAAGCATTTAAAACAAGGAGGAGTAGATTACTACCACATAAGGCTGAGGAAAGGTCATTCAATAGGGTTAAATATCGTCTTCAATGGTTAACTCATGATTCATTCATTGCAAGACACTATGACTACATGAGTGAAGTCATAGCTTTGGAAGAACCTAACTCTTTTGAAGATTTAAATACGTGTAAGGAATGGAATGAAGCCATGGAGGAGGAATTCAAAGGGAATGGAATGAATCCATGGAGGAGGAATTCAAGGCACTTGGAGAAAATGATACTTAATCATTAGTGCTAAGTACCAAGGACATGAAAGTATTTGGTACACTTAGTCCATTATCATTTTCAATCCTCTTAATACTAGGTCCTTGAATCATATTATCTGACCACAGAGGCTATGGCCTTCACCATGCCTTAGTGTCATGGCCTCCATTGTAACAACTTATCACTAATTTCATTTTTTTTGCTTTGTTTCTAAAAAAATAACCGTGACTAGCCTCTAGTAACTCGTGTTCTGTGATCAACTTTTCGAGACCAGTGAGCTCTATTATATCCCCATTTTCCAAGAGCCCCCCATCTATACCTGATTCATTTGCTCTATCTGAAAGCCGCATGCCATTTTTTGTAAGCACACCCTCTACTAACAAGCCTCAAAGGATTTGCACATGTACACCTGTGCAAAGACATATCAGATTTTATGGTGATAAAGGTGCAAGATACTTTATCAAGTTATGACTGTGTAAGGTGCTTCCACCTTCCTTTACGAATCACGATTAAGAGCCTCTAGATGGAAGAATTATGATGTCATAATATCGATTTTTTCCTTGTTCCAATGATCCTAAAAGGTTCACCTCTTGTGTCTTCTTTGTCGAAAAATATTGAATAACATGAAACCCCATTGTTTCATGAATGGAAGTCGGTTATGGACATTCGTGAGAATTATTCCATTTGATTCCCCATCTTCAGTGTCAAGAATGTCGAGATGTTCAAAGATTTAAGAATCTCATCTAGGGGTTTTCACAATTGAAGACATGAATGAAATTATACTAGAGGAGATTGGGTCATGCAACAATACATTGTTTCTAGCCTCATATTATGTTACGGGGAGTGCTGGTAACTCGCACTATGTGATCGATTTTTTGACACATGTGAGCTCTATTATATTCCCGTTTCCCAAGAAACCCCCATCTATCGCTAATTCGTTTGCTTTGACTAAAAGCAGCATGATGTGTTCCGTAAGCAGACCCTCTCCTGACAAGCTTCGGAGGATTTGCACGTTACACCTTCACAAAGACGTATCAGCTTTTATGGTGATAAAGATGCAAGATACTTTATCAAGTTATGACTTTGCAAGGTGATTCCACTTGCCTTCACGAATCACGATTAAAATATTTTCAGCCATAGGTCTAGGCCGTACTCACCTGGATTAGCTTGAATTGAATGAAAGCACAAGTAAAAGTGCTCTTATTAGTATGCATGGGATTCCTATTGGCATGTGGCATAAAATCACAAGTAAAAGTGCTCTTATTAGTATGCATGGGATTCCTATTGGCATGTGGCATAAAACAGTGGCTAGCCGCACAACACCCTCGAGATTAGAGGCCGCTAGAAGGCTTACTAAGATAGAGCAAGCGGGGAAGGCTTACTACGATAGAGCATGGGGAGAGGTGGCCTTAACATCAAAACAGATCATAGAAGTCTGGCACGGAGCAGATTGGTTCCATGGAGTCGAGCATAGTCCTTAAAGTCAACGGAGTCGCACTGAGCAAACGGGTTCGACAGAGTAAAATGCAGTCGACATAGTGAACGGAGTCAGCAAACCTTACCCCAATTTGGAGGATCGAACGCTCGAAACTTGGAGGCGAACGTCATACCGCGCCCACCTACATAGTAGCTAGCACCACAAATCACTGAGTCTCTTATTTGACCACGAATCACTGAATCTCTTACTGCTTTTATGCTTTTGTTATTGATTTGCTTTTATGCTTTTGGTATTGTGATTTCGTATTTGTTTCGTGTCCAAACAGGGTTGCTTCTTCTTTCAGTATTTCTTCAGTGACAATGAGTCACTGACGCTATGGGTCCATTTCGCCTGTCGTGTCTAGTAGCCTGCTGCATGGACAGCGTGTCGGACGGCTTGGTCTTTCTTACGTCATAGGGAGCGGCGAGCCCCACAGGTTCGACTAAGAGACGAAACACTGAAGACTGTAGACATATGCAGAGTCGAGACACGAGTCGATGGGGAAGTCGGAAGTTCTAACTTCTCGGAAGTCGGAACTCTCGCTCACATTTCCAGCATTCTCTTTGTGGTCCTGACTCCTGTGGATGCTTCTATAGATGATGCGCCATGAGAGGCTGCCTCTCGTTTTGCTTCCTGTTTAGGAGGGCAACAGTTCTGCATGGCTCTCCTAAATGGGTCGGCTAATCGGCAAGGAGTCATCGCGTTACAGATGTATCATGTCACCTTGGAGCGAAGCTATCCAAATTACTACATGAAAGAGATGTCTACAACGGAGAAGAGCATGGCTATGGATTCCTCTGTTGGCGGGATGTCACAACATGCGTCTATTCTTTACAGTGTGATGAAGTTGAGAAGGTAAGGAGAGGAGCTCATGCTAGGATTATCCGTAAGTCCCGGTGAAGCCAATGAACATTTGAAAGGGAGGTACCTCTCATATGCTGAAGCGACAAAAAATCCGTAATGGTAACTACTTATACCTGCTCTTGTAAAATTGAACTTTGAGAAGGATGTTAGCTCATTAAAGAAATTTATGAGTATCATTGATAAAGATAATACTCATTACGAAGAACACATAAACGACGAAGACATTGAAGCTCATATTTATCAAGGCGAGATTCAGGTGAGGTTGTTATCTATAGGAAAGATCTTGTTCAAATCAAGCTTTGGTAGCTATTAGTTTGTTTCAAGCTTTTAATGAACCTAAAATACTAGCTGGATCAAGATCAGAAAGAAAATCTCTGAACCATGTGCATTATTTTCCAAACAATATCCTTCTAGAGGACTGCAATAGCGCTTTCCAAGTATTAGTCGAGGGTTAATGATTGCAATAAAACACCCTTTTTCCGTATTCAAATCGTTTAAAAGTTTCAATCCCAAGCTAAATAAGCATACCACATTCCACATTTTGGGTCTCCTTTCTCTATCTCTTTGGGTGGAGCTCTAATTTTTCAGGGTACTTGGTAATACTTTGGAAAAGATCATTGATCAGAACGCTAGGGGGGGTTATGAATCCCATGCGTGACCTCTAGTTGATTCTGAATCCTCCACGAACGAAAGACCTTGAACAGAAATGTACCCTATTTTCTTTTTTGATTGTTCCAACACGGAAATAATATAAAGAAACCATATTTATTTGAAAGGAGATAAGACAACTTAGAACGTATCTAAGGGTAATACTGTTAATTTAAACCAAGACAGATATAAGAATCACTGAAAAAGGACATCCTATATGTTGGTGTGTAAAACACCACAAGAACCAAACTAATGTGGTATTAGAAGACCTCTATAACCATCATTAGCTTAGCAAAACTCACATTGTGAATATTCATCTCTGAATTTAGTGAAAATCAAAATTTCACTTCACAGAAATCTGCGCCTTTTCTTCAATCCTTCAATCTGACCTGTATTAGCTCAATCTTTGCCAAATCTTTTGATCACTTGCTAAAGAATGTTCTTGCTAATGTTAAGCAACACATAACAAGCAAAACTTTCAAGCAATAACATCAAAATCTTCTGATTTTGTACCAAACTTTCCACTATGTCTGAAAACTAGAAATTGACTTCATCGATTTGACATACCTCCACTCTTAAGCTGATTTCTCTGAGTACGCATCCCGTTTCTCAAAGATCTTTTGACCAAATGTAGTTAAGGATAATAGCTTTCAAACGAGCTATCACTTACCAAAAACTTTACACTGTGCTTCGAGATCTGACCTTCAGAAGATCAGTCAAATGTGCGCCAGAAAAGTCGTAACTGTCAACTACCTTACACAGTCATATGAAATGACTTGGAACTCAATGTACAAGAGGAATTAGACTCAATCCTTCTACGCAAACATGTGTTGATTATCAGAGAAGATGTGTACAAAATGGCTTGGCCTAATTTTGCTCACAGCCATGGAAAACTCTCTCAGACTCAGAAGTTTTCTCTCACCATCTCTCTCAGAAAAGACACGACTTTTCTCTACTCACTCAGATTACAAAATTGAGTTCTCTCTTACATGTTTCTGACTCAAATTAACTTATATACCTATGGTTTACATTCTTCTAGACTTGAACTCGTAAGTTCTAAAGATCAAATACAAATCTAGACTCTAATTTTGCACTAATTTACAATAGTGAAATTGTCCCTTCACTTAGGCTTGATTTTCTGTAGGTCTTTTCTTCACTTCTTCTTTCCTCCATCATATGTCTCCATATGTCTTCATATATCCATGCCTAATTAGTGAGTGAAGCCCCAACAGCTCCCCCTCAATCACTAATTAGCATAATTTGACTTCTTCACATAATCTTCTTCTCTTTTATTCCTGCCATCTCCTTGAACCTATTTGTCTTCACTCCATCCAAGCTTTTTGTCATAATATCTGCAATCTGATCTTTTGTAGAAGTGTACACCACTTCAATCTCTTTCTCCATTACCTTTTCTCTAAGAAAATGATACTGTATTTCTATGTGCTTTGTCCTTGCATGAAATACAGGATTTGCTGCAAGATATAATGAACTCATGTTATCTCCATGAATGATGGGTATACCTTGATCAATTCCTAAGCTTTTGAATAATGTCTGCATCCATATGACTTCTTTTGCTGCTTCCACAAGTCCTTTGTATTCAGCTTCTGTTGATGATAAGGCCATTGTGTGTTGTTTCTTTGAACACCAACTCACAAGCTTATCTCCAATGTATATCATAAAACCATGAGTAGACCTTCTGTCATCTTGACTTCCTGCCCAATCTGAATCACTATAGGCTCTCAATCTTATATCTGATGTAAAAGGATAATACAATCCTTCTTTCAAAGTCCCTTTGATATATCTAAGGACTCTTTGACCTGCAATCCAATGTGGATCCTTTGGACAATGCATGAATTGAGAAAGAACACCAACTGCATAACTAAGATCAGGCCTTGTTAGAGTTGCATAAATCAAACTTCCCACTAAAGATTGATACTTCCTCATGTCTTTGAATTCTGCTCCATCATATCTACTGAGTTTGTGATTGACTTCTAATGGTGTAGATGCCTCTCTGCAATTCTCCATGTTAAACTTCTTTAGAAGATTCAAGAGATACCTTTCTTGTGATACATAAATACCATGCTCTGCATAAGTGATTTCCATTCCAAGAAAATATGACAATTTTCCTAGATCACTTATCTTGAATTCTTTTTCAAGTAGCTTCTTCACCTCCTTGATTCCTTCATTTGAGGTACCTGTAATTATAATATCATCTACATATATACAAATGTAGATCATACCTTCATCTCTTCTTTTGATAAGTAGACTTGCATCTGCCTTTGAACTTTGATAGCCAAGATCATTAAGATACTTTACAAGTCTATAATTCCAAGCTCTTGGAGCTTGCTTCAAACCATAAAGGGCTCTTCTCAACCTGCAAACATAATTTGGAAACTTATGATCTACAAACCCTTGAGGTTGCTCCATGTAAACCTCATCTGATATATATCCATTCAAAAATGCATTCTTAATGTCTAATTGGCTCAATGTCCATCCTCTTGATGCTGCAATGGCAATGATTGTCCTTATGGTTGACATCTTTGCTACAGGACTGAATGTCTCATCATAATCTATGCCAAATGTTTGAGCATAGCCTTTAACCACCAATCTAGCTTTGTATCTGGCTATAGTTCCATCTGCATGCTTCTTAACTTTGTAAACCCATTTATTTCCAATCACTTTCTTACCATTAGGCTTTGGGACAAGTTCCCAAGTTTTGTTCTCTTCAAGAGCATCAAACTCTTCCTTCATTGCTACTTCCCATTGTCTTTTACCCTTTGCTTCATCATAGCCTTGAGGTTCTTCATCTTCTTTAACCATGTAAGCATAGTTTTTCTGAGTCAAATAAGAAGTATCATATGAATACCTTGTAGGTTGCTTCCTCATTCTGGTTGACCTTCTTGGTTCACACTCTTCATGTATATCTGGATGTACTTCTTCATCAAATATTGGTCCATCTTCATTCCTTCTGTATAATCCAACTCTTGATGTGCTTGCTTGCATATGTTCTTCATCTCCATCTATCTGCATATGTGACTTACCTCTTGCACTCCTTCTTATCTCTTCTTCAAATGTTTCAAGATCACATTCTTTATCTGCATACCAACTCTTCTGTTCATCAAAAGTTACATCTCTGGAAACAATAAAATGTTTAGTTAAAGGACTCCATAGTCTATAACCCATTTGCTTTTCATCATACCCAATAAACACATATTTTTCTGCCTTTGGTTCAAGCTTATGTCTGAGTTGTGATGGCACATAAGCATAAGCAATTGACCCAAACACTTTACAATGGTCAAGTGTTGGTTTCTTACCCCACCAAGCTTCATAAGGGGTCATACCATTCAAAGCTCCACATGGTAGCCTATTCACAAGGTATGTGGCTGTATTTACAGCCTCAGCCCAAAGATAATTAGGGCAATTCTTTTCCTTTAACATTGCTCTTGCAAATTCAACCAATGTTCTATTTCTCCTTTCTGCCACCCCATTATGTTGAGGTGTATACCTGCAAGTTATCTCTCTCTTGATACCTGCATTCCAAAGATAGTCATTAAACTCTTGAGAGAAGTATTCTCCCCCTCCATCAGACCTTAGCCTCTTGAGTTTTTGACCTGTAACTCTTTCTGCATAAGCATGAAAATGTTTGAAAGCTCCAAAAACTTCTGACCTTTCCTTTAGAACATAAAGGGTTATCCACCTTGTAGCATCATCAATAAACAAAACATAATACCTAGATCCATTTATTGAACCTTCTTTTGTTGGACCCCATACATCTGTATGTATGAGTTCAAGCAAACCCTCATGCTTGAAACCTTTCTTCTGAAATGGTTGTCTATGAGCTTTTCCCATCTGACAAGCTTCACACTTGTATATCATATGTTGATTCTTCACATTTGGTAGTCCCAATACAGATTGATTCTCCACCATAGTTTTGATTCCTCTTTCATTGAAGTGTCCCAATCTCTTATGCCAAAGATCTAACTCTGTAATTACTTCATCACCATGTGTGATTAGGGCTTGACCAACATTTCCTTGTACTTTGAGAGTAAAAAGTCTACCTTCCTTCTTACCACAAACAATGGGTTTGTAAGCATCCTCTGGATCTTCAACAAATACCCCTTCATTTGTAAATCTGACTTGAAAACCTTTCTCCACTATTTGTCCAACACTAATCAGATTCTTTGGTATTGTTGGAACATACAAAACATTTGTTAATAAATTAGCTCCACTCCTGCACTTCACTTTTCCAATTGAATGCACATTATGTTTTGTATTATCACCTGTTTGTACTGTATGACTTGAATTGCCTTCTTCCAATTCTGACAATAACTCTATATTACCTGACAAATGATTTGAACAACCAGAGTCAATATAAAATACCTTGAGATCCTCCTTCTCTGATGAACTTATTGAATTCATCATCAATGTTGTATGGTTGTCATTCTGTGTATCATTTGCATAATTGTAATATGTGGTGTTGTATGATTGGTTCTGATTCCAATTTCTTCCACCACCTCTTCCATAACTTCCTCTTGAATTTTGTCTTCCTCTTTGAAGATGATTCTGAAACCTTCCACCTCTTCCTCTGCCATTGTTATTCTGATTTTGACTTGCTCCTTGTTGATTGTGCCAACAATCATATGCTAGATGATTGCTCAATCCACAAATCCAACATGTCTTCTTGTTATTGTTCTGATTACCTCTACCTCTTCCATTTCCTCGACCTTTACCTCTACCAAAACCTCTTCCTTTTGCATAATTTGCTTGAGTTGTTGACTCTTCTTCATCCTTTGCCTTGCCTTTATCTCCTTTCTTTTTGTTCTTCACATACATTGCAGAACTTTGACCTTTGTCTCCATCTGACTTCAAGTCTTGTTCAAATGTGAGCATCAATCCAAGTAATTGATTTAATTCTGGCACATAATGATTTAATGAGAGTTCTGTTGAAAGTACAAAGGGCTTCCATCTCTCATCACCTCTTAACCCTGCAAGTAATTGTGCTATCAGCCTATGATCTTCAATATCCTCATCAATGGATCCAAGGCTATCTGCCAAGTCCTTCATCTTAGTGACATAATCACTAATGCTCTGATTTTGCTTTTTCTTGAATGTGGTAAACTCTGACCATAAGCTAGCTTTCCTAGCTTTAGTAGTGTTTTGGAAGTGGTCTTCCAAAGCATTCCAAATATCTTCAGCTGTTTCTAAACCTCTGATGTGTGGCAACAAATGATCTGTAATAGTGTTGTATATATAAGCTCTTGCACTTGCATCTCTCTTCTGCCATAGCTTCAAAGCTTCTAGCTCTTCTTTTCTTGGATGACTTTCATCTTCAAATTTAGGCTTCTCCTCTTCACCTGTCACATATACCATTAAGTCCTTACTCATAAGTAAGGCCTCCATCCTCATTACCCAAGCAAGATAGTTATCTCTGTCCAATTTGTCAATGGACACATGATCTGCCATGGTATCCTTGCTTCTGCTTCAACCTGTAAGTGTAAGGTTAAAGAATGGTACCTTTTGTAGACCTTTACCCTTGGGAGAAACTTCGAAATAATCTTCTGATGACTTTTGGTTGTTGAACACCTCAGCTTCCTCCTTCTTTGACAAAGAACTCTTCAATTCTTCTTGTATCTGCTATTCCTTTAGTCTCGAGGACCTTATCTGCTCTGATACCACTTGTTGGTGTGTAAAACACCACAAGAACCAAACTAATGTGGTATTAGAAGACCTCTATAACCATCATTAGCTTAGCAAAACTCACATTGTGAATATTCATCTCTGAATTTAGTGAAAATCAAAATTTCACTTCACAGAAATCTGCGCCTTTTCTTCAATCCTTCAATCTGACCTGTATTAGCTCAATCTTTGCCAAATCTTTTGATCACTTGCTAAAGAATGTTCTTGCTAATGTTAAGCAACACATAACAAGCAAAACTTTCAAGCAATAACTTCAAAATCTTCTGATTTTGTACCAAACTTTCCACTATGTCTGAAAACTAGAAATTGACTTCATCGATTTGACATACCTCCACTCTTAAGCTGATTTCTCTGAGTACGCGTCCCGTTTCTCAAAGATCTTTTGACCAAATGTAGTTAAGGATAATAGCTTTCAAACGAGCTATCACTTACCAAAAACTTTACACTGTGCTTCGAGATCTGACCTTCAGAAGATCAGTCAAATGTGCGCCAGAAAAGTCGTAACTGTCAACTACCTTACACAGTCATATGAAATGACTTGGAACTCAATGTACAAGAGGAATTAGACTCAATCCTTCTACACAAACATGTGTTGATTATCAGAGAAGATGTGTACAAAATGGCTTGGCCTAATTTTGCTCACAGCCATGGAAAACTCTCTCAGACTCAGAAGTTTTCTCTCACCATCTCTCTCAGAAAAGACACGACTTTTCTCTACTCACTCAGATTACAAAATTGAGTTCTCTCTTACATGTTTCTGACTCAAATTAACTTATATACCTATGGTTTACATTCTTCTAGACTTGAACTCGTAAGTTCTAAAGATCAAATACAAATCTAGACTCTAATTTTGCACTAATTTACAATAGTGAAATTGTCCCTTCACTTAGGCTTGATTTTCTGTAGGTCTTTTCTTCACTTCTTCTTTCCTCCATCATATGTCTCCATATGTCTTCATATATCCATGCCTAATTAGTGAGTGAAGCCCCAACACTATAACGTAGTTTAACCTCCAATTAGAGAAAGTTTTCGATCCTAAGTATCATTTTCTAGATCTTTATGTCCTTTGGATCCAAACAATATCCTAAAATACTAGTTGGATCAAGATCATGAAAGAAAATCTCTGAACCCTATGCATTATTTTCCAAACATTTTGAAGGTTGCCAGAAACATTAATCTAGGAGTTCAAGGGGACATAAAAAATCAATAGAGGTAATTGTATATACAATATTATTTGAAACATAGTTGTATCTGAATTATAAAAGGGAAAATTATCTATCCTTTTGAATGCCTCAATTGATTGAATGCTAGAGAGAGTGTGTCTTACAAGTCATGGGGATCTAGAGATTCTCACACATGATCTTGCACACTTTTTGCACATTTTTGGGCCTTTAGGTCTTGCTCAATCTAGTGGTAAAGTGCACTGAGGGCTGTTCTCAAGAAGGAAGGTTCCATGAGTCCTTGGATAAACCTCTCATCTCATGGAATATGATAAAAGTTGCATGCTATTTTTGGATCCAAAGGCACCATTCAATCAAAGCCATATGATCTTTTCTAGATCTTATGGATAGAAATTAAGGTGCCCAAGATGTGGAAGATTCAATTGAAGCTGTCTAACGAAAGATTTAATTCTAGAGCTCATACGAATTTTTCTAGGCTTCTAATGTGTCAACCATGCATTTCAAAACAATCCAAGAGTTTGAATGCAATCTTGCCTTGGCCTTTGTCATTTAGCCTTAGCCTTTCGATTTATGAGCCAATCGAAGGGATCTAATTCATTAGCAATCGTTTAAAAACCATTCAAATAAGAAAAACCACAATTTCTAGGTGGTGTTTTCCCCTCTTGCCACATCAGAACAAGGGAAATATATTTGTAGTCTATATTTTAAACAGAAATGTACCCTATTTTCTTTTTCGATTGTTCCAACATGGAAATACTATAAAGAAACCATATTTATTTGAAAGGAGATAAGATGAGTGAGACGTATCTAATGATAATATTATTAATATAAACCAAGCCAGATATAAGACTCACTGAAAAAGGACATCCTATATACGTACTTTAACCTCCAATTAGAGAAAGTTTTCGATCCCAAGTATCATTTTCTAGATCTTTATGTCCCTTGAATCCAAACAATATCCTAAAATACTAGTTGGATCAAGATCATGAAAGAAATCTCTAAACCCTATGCATTATTTTCCAAACATTTTGAACGGCGCCACCAACATTAATCTAGGAGTTTAAGGGGACATAAAAAATCAATAGTGTTATTTTTATATACAATATTATTTGAAACATAGTTGTATGTGAATTATAAAAGGAAAAATGTTCTATCCTTTTGAATGCGCAATTGCATAGTGAAGATTAATGTTGATTGAAAGCTAGAGAGAGTGTGTCTTACAAGTCATGGGGATCTAGAGATTCTCACACATGATCTTGCAAACTTTTTGCACATTTTTGGGCCTTTAGATCTTGCTCAATCTAGTGGTAAAGTGCACTCGGGGCTGATCTCAAGAAGGAAGGTTCCATGAGTCCTTAGATAAACCTCTCATCCCATGGGACATGATAAAAGTTGCATGATATTTTTGGATCCAAAGGAACCATTCAATCAAAGCCATATGATCTTTTCTAGATCTTAAGGAAAGAAATTAAGGTGCCCAAGATGTGGAAGATTCAATTGAAGCTCTTTCACAAAAGATTTTATTCTAGAGCTCATACGAACTTTTTTAGGCTTCTAACATTTCAACCATGCATTTCGAAACAATCCAAGAGTTTGAATGCAATCCTTCGCTGACCTTTTTCATTTAACCTTAGCCTTTGGATTTATGAGCCAATTAAAGGGATCTCATTCATTCACAATCGTTTAAAAACCATTCAAATAAGAAAAATCTCAATTTCTAGGTGGTGTTTTCCCCTCTTGCCACATCAAAACAAGGGAAATATATTTGTAGTCTATATTTTAAACGAACTACATTTTTCCATCACTCTCTTCTCATTCATCTATCACCAATTACTTCTTCATCTAGAAGCCCATCTAAGGTTCATTGTTTCCCATAATGACGGGCTTGGGCCCAAACTTATTAAAATGATTTCCACCGTGCAAAAAATTGTACTTTTATAAACATCAATGAATACCTTTCAAGAGACACTATTCTCAAGCGCTCGATCAAAGAGGGTTTTTCACTTACCCCTTTACTTCATTATTGCATCCAATAGAATTAGCTACCAAATTAGATATCATATGATTAATTGCAACTATAAGCGTATGAATGTTGTTATAAGATTTATTCTATAAAACTTGGCAAAAGAAGTTATCTTTTCACTTTCGCTTCATTTATCTAAAATAAATTAAGGTAAATGGTCACAAGCTTAAAATCCATGTGAATAAGATTAATTATTATTCTAAGTTTAGTCTATAGGAATAATTGTTTTTTTGGTTTCTAAAAATACCTATTCTTTCCTTTAGCAACTTCATTCCGTTGAGATGTATACGGCACTATACATTAATGTTTTTTCCCACGTGAATCTAGAAATGCATTAAAATCACGAGACATATATTCCCACCTCCATCTGAATGGAGGGTGCCCATTTTACATGCTGACATATTTTTATCCAAAACCATAAAGTTTTTGAAGCACATAAAGATTTCAAACTTCTCTTTCAATCGATACGCCCATGCATGCTTGAAAAATTCATCAATCAGAGTCAAGGAAGATAGGTAGTTGCCAAAAGAAGGTGTCCGTATACGACCATAGACATCACTATGAACAAGTTGCAATTTCTTAGTAGCTCAAACTAAATCATCTTTTGGGAACGAAGAATGATGAATTTTTCTTAAAATATGGCCTTCACAAACATGTTTATAGTGTGCCTCAATTTAGGACAAAAAGGATACCATTTCAATTTTTTATAAGTGCAGTAAATTTATTCATAAATTTTTCATATTCTATTAGCTTATAAATCCCACAACATAAAATGCCATAAGCGATAATGACATCACCATTTGAAAGATCATGAACTGTACACCTATCATCAAGAAATTTGACAACCAAGCCAACCTTGGCTTATGCTAGAAATAAAAATAAATTTTTTTTTATCCTTGGTACGTAGAATGTATCTGACAATGTAAAAGAAATACCATCAGCAATAGTCAAAATGATCTTACTAACTCCCATTATAGGATAACGAGATTCATTGGTCCATGTAGTATTGCCTATAGGGGTAGGCTCAAGAAAATTGAAGAAACTATGCGGCAAGGTAATATGTTTGGTTGCTCACTATCAAAGTAACAAATATATTAGTGTGTTACATATATAAACTACTCATGAGAAGATGGGCCAAAACTACAAATAGTAGTAAATGCCCATTCTTCATTCTGCACAAGATTCACAAACTCTATTTTTCGTGTAGAGGCCTCTACAACAACCATTCGAGCCTCTTTCTTTTTTCCTCTTTTGCAGCCAGTTTTGGACAACTGTTTATTACATGATCATTGGCAACGTGCTCTTATACTAATTGTCACAATCTAGAGAATCTTTTGAAGATTATAATTATAGACAATGTGCTTTGAATGCATGATCCCATGTGTGTAAGCTCTCATATGATTTGAATAAGTTAGTAGACCCCTTGCTTGCTTGAGTAATGTCTATAAACCTTAAGTAGCCATATCTAGCTCAAAAATTTCTATGTGTAGGAGATAGATAGGTATGAGTGTTGAGCGGAGCTTCCTTTTCATTTTGTATTCATTCTTTGTAATCTTTGGCTTGTTAGAAAGCTACCATTTTCTTCTAAAATAGGCTTCAAGTGCATCTTTGAATAGTGCATACTGTGAGGGAAATCGATCCAAGAGCTAACAATGATCTCTATGTGCATGCCAAGTGAAGGCAATATATAGTCTGTCTTTAAGGCATTGAGTTAAATAACTTGCATTATCAAGATCATATAGTCTAGTTTGTGTGCGCAATAGCTCCTGGGTTCAATCCTTAAGAGTTCAGGGTATGATGCATTCTAGTGAACAAGGGTACTTGTGGGGCCATCTATGCTTCAAGGCTGCTAAGGGAAGGTGTAGATTCTCCCATTAGTATAGAATATCATGTCTTACAATTCCCACTTCAAGATTTTGAAGTTTGAGTGAGTTGGATCAAAATTTGTTAGCCATGATTTCTTCATCTTTGATTGTTTCTTGGAAACCTCTGAATTTGTCAATGGTAGCACAGTTTCATCCAAAATGCTATAATGAATCACAAACATCCATACGTGGGTATCTAGGCCATCATTACAATAACCTACAAAATTAGTGTAGTGCACTCCTATTATATGACTAAATGGATCCTCGTCGACATGAGGGTCCTCTTCATTACATCCAACAAAACTATGTTCTATTGAAGTAGCCATCTTAATATAACTAACCAGAAAGCCTTTTGGAGTATGGAAATACTTAGTGTTGAGTTCAATGGATTAGAATGCAAAATGGGTGTATACGAAATCCCACTCAACTAATTTTGTAACTTGAAAAGTTTTAGTATGTTTGAGAAATGTTCCAAAGGATTTGGTAAAAGAATAAGCTAACTGTTGTTTTGGAGTATTGGGCCAAGTAGTTCAATGATTTGGTAGGAAACGTGTGGGAAAATATGAGCAATTTTGAGGATTTTTGAAGGAAACTCTTGGCTAATATGAGGAACTTTAGGGATTTTCAAAGGAAAGCCTCAAGAAATATGGGGAATTTTGAGAAGTTTTGGGGAATTCAGGATAGTTTGGTCTTTCTTTTGGTGAATTCTACGCAAATATGGTGGAGTTTCGTACACACTTTTAAGGACAATGGGAGTATAATTGACAAATCCTTCTTGTTTAGATGAAAAATAAAATAAAATTGAAAATAAAATATGAGCTATGTTTGCTCTAAATTATCATCTTGATTACTTATATATCTGGGTATTCCTTTATTTTAGTTGGGGTATCTGCTTGCTCTTCTACATGTAGTGAGTACATCATGAAAAAAATAGGTATTGGACATGCCACAACCTCCGTTTGGCTCTCTCTATCCTTGTGTTGTGCTTAGTTCTTGCCAAGTGCCTTCTTTTTGGCTTTTGCCTACCATCATCTTGCCTAGCAATCGGACCCCATCATGGTGATGAATTTTGTGCTCATATAAAACATAGCACCAAGTTTGATGGTTGGGCTAGTTGAGCAACACTTAGGAGAATTTTAGTGCCAAGTGGAAACAAACAATAAAAAGCAACAGCATATCCTACTTGTTATGATTGCATTGGAAACATTTACTTTGGGAGGATTTGGGAGGTCAGACACATAAGGAAGTGGGTGCTCCTATCAGAATAGAGAGACTACCTCTTTTCTTTTCAATTACAGACTTCCAAATCATAGAAAATACTGATGATCAAAAAACTAAGCCAAATTGTTATATTGCAAATGGAGAATACATAGAGTTCCCAAGGCCACCATGTAGTCTACCTCGGGTGTCATCTTCTATTCAATCATCGAGTTCTATTCTTACATTATGATTTTCCCACCTAACATTGGGCTATGATCACAAAGTTTGAACCACATAAGTTTTTTATAGCTCTAAATAATCCACCATAGCTTACTTGAATAAATCACTTGCAAAAATTAATCATAAAAAAAAAGAAAGAACATTTGAAAACTAATATAATTGATTGACAGCAACCCTGAAATTGATTATAAGATCAAAATTATAAGAACCATCTCAATGTAGTATGCAAACAGGTTTTACTATCGTGACTTAAGATTGTGAGTAAGCTATCTTTCTAATCTTATTATTCTCAAATTCAAACTCTCTATCCATCATGATTCTTTATGCATTTCATTTCTCTTATTGAGGTTGTTGGATTTATGTTTTACTTGCTTGAACAAATTCAGTACTTGCAGAACAATAATTATCATGAGTAGTGTATTGTACCTTAGATAAGTATTTTCAACGAGGATGATTTTTTCAATAGAGACTTAGTATATTAGCAAATATTTAATTGGATCGAAAAGGAAGTATATTATCAAGACTTTACTTGACTATTCACATTACAAGAAAGGCGGTTGCATGAATTTGTAATCTAACAAAAGTTTCTGAAGCACCCTAACACAGTAAATAATTGAAGTAAATAATATGGTGTGCTTGCATACATTCGTAGTTAAATGATTTGTATGAACAAAAACGAAATTTGACGTTGTAAATTGACTTCTTCCATGCATATAAAAACATATGCAACTATGTCAAAGATAGAATGGTAGTTTTTGCATCCATTTTGAGGGTGGAACCTTAAGAAAAAAAACATTGAGGAAGAATTAATAAGTGTCTATGTTATCTCAAGTAGTATATTAGTTAAATGTGAGTGCCAAATCAAAGTGTGTCAAGTTTTTAAAGAACTTTATGTAGATGGAATTTTTTAGGAGACTATTTCATCAATCAAACTTGTGCTGTTGCACCCTTTCTCATGTGCGAAGATTACGAAGGTGATCCATGAATGATTTTTTCTTCCATATCACGTGATGTTCAAGGAATATTTGAAGTACGAGAATCAAAACGTTTACTACAAATCATGAGTTCTGATTCATCATTGGTGGTTCGGATTACAGTCTCAAAGAGGACTGCTAGATTCTTTGAGAAGAGGAGAGTCAGCTTTGAAGCTACCAAATGAGAAATGTGAGGAGAAAATGCCACTATCTCTTTGGTAAGAACGTTAAACCTTCTTGAATTGGAGATGGCTCTCCCACTAATCTTTGTTCTTCGCATTGGACATGGATTAAACAATATTTTAGTAAGATGCGTTCACTTGAAGTTCTGGTACTAGACATCAATCGATTCGAGTCGATATCTATGAAGAATTTCCTAGAAAAGAGACTCATGGAATGCCTTCATCCACTCGAAGTACAAGAGGTAGCAAGTCAACCACATTATCAAAAGGCAACTTCAATTTTGATCATCTCTAAAGGATTATGTTGAGTTCTCATGTTCACGCTGCTTGTTTCTAGAACATAAAAAAATATTTTTCCAACCGTTGAGTTGATGCTTGCATAATTTTAACTTTCTTTAATAGATGAATGTATAATTTGTTAGTGCTCATGGATATCCACAATGTATTGAAAGTCACAACCTGACTTGAGCATCCACATCTGCTTGACTATTTGGTTCATAGTTTCATAAATATTTCCTGCTTCAATAGAACATGCTATGTGCAAGTAGTCAGCATAGCAACAATGAGTTCAAGATGATCCCCGCACCCAAGTAGAAACACCATCTTACACATTCTCTTTGTGTAACTTGAATTCTTTTAGTTATCTCAAGTAGATTTGTCTTTTCAATCAAAGCGTATTGATGATCCTAATGAACTTTTGAGGGAAAAAGGGAAACGAAAGAGAAGAACCACCAAGTAGACTTACTTAATGATCATAATAGATCTCTTCGGGAAAGGGAAAAGGAGAAGAAGTAGCCCATGGACATTTTCTCATTAGTCTAGGAAGCAAGTTGAAGCTGTGTTTGTCCTTATTACTGAATGGACTCAAGGATTTGGGCATCTTTACTAGAAAACCCATACATAGGACTTATTCTCGCCATTTTTATTCCTCTTAGAATCTACTATTTAGTATATCTCTCATTTCAGATCCAGGGAAGGACAACTCATTCACTCTAGAAGTGGATAGATCAAGAACACAATTGTATCAAAGATTTACATACATTGCAAGTATTCCTATAAAATCAGTGCTTCTCATGTTGGTTGTGTGTGCTCCTACTCCCTAAACTACGACAACTATCTTGGGCAATACCTCTATCGATCAAAATGCCTCGAGCAATTTGGAGGTGCAGATCATATATTCAGCTTCACATATGATCCTTATAACAAATAGGGTTATTTGGTCAGCGACTTTTATATATAATTTCCTGCGAAATTTGGAATATGCGCTTTGGTTAAAACACATTATCCTCCTCCGCCACAGAAATACTATTGAATTTTCTATAATTTATCTAGAGATTCTCGTAGGAATTTCTACCATGGAACCTAACAATATCTGTTCTAGCTAAAAAAATTCTTCTGTACTCAGATTCTATCTGCATTTCGAGTTACTCTAATATATTTCAAGATCCAAAAGAAGATTTCACTTGGAGGAGATCCATCGCCTCCATCATAGTAGCTTTCCTTTATCTTACTCATTCTCGTTTGTTTAAAGAACAGAACCTGTCATCTCGGTGAAAAGAAAAATCGTTTGTACCTTTATTTGAAATGATGAGGGTATAGAATGTTGAATACCAACTATGATATATTTGACCTTTTTGCGTTCTAACGCTTTCAGAGTCGTGTTAGTACATAATCAACCATGGTGATTGACTGTTGTATTGCATATTTGTAAGATTCGAGAAGAAGTTAACCTTCCATCACCGCATTGCTGGTAATCCATCTTCTTGTTGGGCTTGAATGGTGCATAATAAATCTGAAGCTCGTTGTGTTTTAACTTATGGGTGGTACTTTGAGGTCGAGATGATTCGTAACCATGTACCAAAGCTCAATCCGAAGATTCAGCAAACTACACAATGGTAAAATCATGTGCATTGTTTGAGTATGCACAACAATCCTCTGTGGATGATGACCGTCCATGCAACGCCTCTCAATTGATCTATGCATAAATGGCTTCTACACTGGTCCATACATCGAGTTGAGCCGGCATACGCGTACCTTCTGTTACCCCATCTAGCGTTATCTACATTGCCAATTTGTTGTACTAAGTAAATTTATTTTCCAATTTATGCTATGTCTATTCTCCTCTGTTCTACTGAATCCTTCTCTCTTGCGTGATTGTTTTTCTTTTGCGTACTTGCTTTTCTGAAACTCGATATTAGAATTAATTATTATTCATGAAACTCTGATAGTGAACTAGCATGTTATGAGATTCATGACTTTGTTCAATTCTTCATTCTTTTGTGGTGAGAAAGTATGCATCATAAATCATACATTACTTGCTACACACTTAACTAAAAAAATATTTACGTAAGTAATCTTCTGATTTTTTTTCCAGCTATATGTGATGAACTATAATTCTTCATGTTAACGTATCTCTTGCTTGTAATGAATTATATAGACTATTAAGGTGTAAGACATGGTGTCTTACGTCCAAACCCGCATAGCCTAGTGGTTGATGCTTTGAATCTTGTTGGTGCAAATGTGTCCAAGCCTACATACTTGGTTAATTAGTATTCACTTCATATAATCATTGGAAGTCACATATGACTATTCTCTTGTAAAAGGCAGACTTTTATCCTTGTAGAAGTGCATAGCACTTACTCTCACGTGGAGTTAGGAGGAATTAAATCATGAATCATTTGGTAGGTGATTGATGAGAAAGCAAGTCCTAAAGATTAGGATTCACTTTATGGTAAAAGTTTGAATTTGAAATTCAAACAATGGCTCCAACTCTAAGCTATAAAAATAGCTCAAAATCTCGCATGATTATGAGCCCAATTTGGAGATCATTTTGAGAGGTTCTTTAGTGTTTAGTGAGCTCATTCTATAGATCCATCACTACCCTCACATATTGCAATTATATATTTCCAATGTCTTTGTAAATATATGCGATTTAATACAATTACATTGATCACATCTCTATGTCACTTCTCTGTTATGTTCATCCCAGAATACTGAACTTTTGAGACTTAGTTCTCAATGCATACTTGATCATTTGATGTGATGTAAAGTGGTACACAATCAGCATACTCTCTATTTTGTTGTTGCAAAGTTTCATTGTCATTTTTTTATTCAATCTTGAGATATATTCAAAACTTTGCTCACTAATTTGCATTTTGTTGAAGCCGGAAATTGTCGGGATGTACGAGTAGCTTGTTAAGCATAATTCTCAGAGTACACTTGATCATTTCAAGTGAAACAACCTGTGGTTGGTAGCTATGTGAGTCAATTAGATACTTCAAAAAGTAATTTGATCAATTGCTAGCAAGTTGAGAGCACCATTCTTTTTAGTGAGCATGTGTAGAGACCAAAATAACAAGTCTGAGCTCATAGTTAAACCGCCTACTCATCTGTTTGGATCCATTGATTAGAGGATCATACTCCAAAGCATTTAGATGATTATTTGTGGTTCCTGGGTAGCTAAAGGGGTCTACCTTACACTCCTCAACGTGTTCCTAGCTGGTGTGAAGCACAGATTTGCAGCACCACTTCATTTCTAGAATCTATCCACCATCTCATCCAATAGTGGCATGAGAGAAACATCAATACAAAATGGGAGATGGATTTCTATCATTCATTGAGAAATTTGACAGGTGCAATTATCCAGCATGGTCTCTAAGGATGCAAGCTTACCTCCAAGGAAGACGTTTGTATGGATACATTTGGAGATGAGGAAATACCAATATTCAGAAGCAAACATCAACCTACAAGGGAATAGCAAGAAAGAGTAGTTGCATGGTGTGCAAAGGATGCTCTAGCTAGGTCTTATATAATTAACTCAATATTTGATTTCTTATTACTTCATATTAGGAATTGCAAGGCCTCCCAAGAGACTTGGGAAGTACTTTCTTCATACTTCTCATCAAATACAAGGGCTAGGAGGAACCAACTTTGGATGGAGTTCACAACCTTGAAGAAGCAACCAAAGCAAAGTGTAGCTGACTATGTGACCAAGATGAAGAATGTAGCTTGGGAGCATTGGAGAAGAAATAGAAGAAGAGCAGATAGTAAGTCAGATCATAAATGGCATCAAGGCTGATGACAAATAGGAGTCCACCACAGCAGTGGACCTCTATATGGACATGCAGATACCTAACCTCAACACATTGATGGGGCAAATCTTCACACATGAGACCGCTCAATAAGAATGGAGATAAATCTAGAGATAATAAATCTTTTGCCGTTTACATAGATAGAAATATGAGTAAAGATAAAGGCAAAGGAATGAAGAAAAGCAAGTACCTCTCAAGTGAACTTCACAGGTAGAGGGAGAGGTACTAGACGAACGGGTAGAGTAGGAAAGCAAGGCAAGGGGAGATCATACAGATCTTCACCTTGTAATATATGTGGCATGACCAATCATATCACAAATGAGTGCTTCAAGGACACAAAGAATCAAAGAGGAAGAGGCTCCCATATAGGAGGCTATGGATAATCTAGAGGCAGGTTCAATAATGGAGGAAGCAATTACCATCATAATTACAACCAACGGTATAATAAGAACTATCAATAAGGCTACAAAAACTATACAAAAGACCAAGAGATTTCTCTATTGATCATGAACATGACATCCAAGCAAGGTAAAGATGATGAGCATCTACTCTATATTGATTCTAGATGTTCAAATCATGTGGTAGGAAACGTAGCATTGTTATTTGATCTTGAAGAACCTAAAGGAAAGCATGACGTCTAGACATGTGATGACACTAGCACTCTATTAAGAAGATTGGAAATATTAAAGCATCTAATGGTAACATGAGCCTCATAAGTAAGGTCTTATATGTGCTAACCATAACGAAAAACCCAATCAGTGTTGGGTAGATTGTTGAGAAGGTCTCATAGGTTAGATTGACAAAGCATGGATCATATGTGGAGGACACTCAACAAGGCTCCAAGAGGATTGCAAATATCTAGTAGACTCTTTACATTTGAAGTTGAATATACCAAAAATATTGTTCTCTTCAATTAGAAAGATCAAACCCTATTTGAATTGGAGATATGGCATAAGAGACTAGGTCATATAGGTGAAAGAACACTAAAGAAAATATGACGTGATCAGAGTGTGCTTGGCATTCCAAATGTGTCCAAGCAAGACATGATTTTCAAATGTGCAGTATGCCATTTTGGCAAATCACACATGCAACCATTCAATAGAAAACGATACATGTATGAGGACTACTTGGAGCTTGTGCACAAAGATGTGTGGGGTCCTAGCAAAGAGCATTCAATCTAAGGATCAAGGTACTATGTTTCATTCATAGATGACTATATTAGATGGACAAAGATGAAGTATTTGTTGGAGCAAGTCTATGAAAAGCCTAAGTATTGGCTTGAGTCCCACAAAGTCATAGAAAAAGCCTTAAAATGAAGACTATGTAAAGTTCACTTGTGAACTACCTCTTGTAACTTTTGAAGAGTTTACTTAATGTAAAAGTGAAAGAATCTTAAGTGGTTGAGTCCACTTGATCAAGAATGGAAAGAGGAGCCACGAATTCGTGATTTGTGGTATGTAGAGAATCAAATCAATCATTGATTGATTGGAGAGTGATTGAGGGAAGTTAGCCTCCCAAACTCAACTATAAATAGATGGCAGTTTTAGTCGTGGTTAGAGAGACCTATGTGAAGACCTCCAAGAGCTGAGCTTTATGCCATATCAAGGTGTGATTACAAGGCACACATATGTATCAGTAAGTCCATTGTATTTTACAAGCAATATACTTTCATTTTCATTATCATTTGGGTTCATATTTCCATGTTCTTGTGAAGTGTACTACTCACTGCCATATCTCTCAGTTTTCTCAGTCAACTTGCAGAGATGTTTTCTCTGAGCTTGGTGCATCATTTTCAGTGATTTGACTTGGTAAAGTTAGCTCTATAAGTCTACTATATGCTCACAAACTTTCATGTCATTTGAATGTTGCAATCTTCAGTTATTTTCATTTGAAGTCAACAGGGTCTGTTCATCTTCACTTCTCTCTCAGGTACCCGATTTTTTCACTCATCTTGTCAGAGCCATTTCGCAGTGGTTACTTATCCAAATTCACTGATTTAAAGCTTTTTGGATTTAGCTTACTGTCTAGTATAACCATACAAATTTTCATAATCATTGGATTCCTATATTTTGAGTTATGTTGATTTTTCTGCTCACTGGTCTCAAACTGTAGCAGTCCGTGAAAATCGGGATGATGTCATCACTTGTTAAAACTCATTCTCAGTGTGTGGTTTGTTATTTTTGATGAGATTACTCTTGAAAGTTAGCTCTTTAAGTTATCTAGACTTCCCCAAGAGGAATTAAACTAATTGCTGCTGTGCTCAGAGAATTATGTAAAACATTGGACAGGTGTATGAACCAAGAATAGCAAGTTTTCACCTCTGAGCTAACTCCAACTTATCTGTTTTGATCTATCTTTTTGAGAATGATCTTCCAAGGTATATAGGGTGTCTAATACATCCATTGGCAAGCTAAAAGGGCCCACCATATACTTCTGGAGTTCATTTGGCTGGTGTAGATCAAGGATTTTGCAACACCTCTTCATCTTCAAGCACATACCTATCCATCTCTTCACAGTGGTATCAGAGCAAGGTTGGACAACATGGCAGATGGATTTCCTTCATCAATTGGCAAATTGGACAGAGGTAACTACTCAGCTTGGTCATTAAGAATGGAAGCTTATCTCCAAGGTAGAAGTATATATGGTTATGTGGCTGGAGATGAAGTTATGCCAAGTTTCAGGAACAAAAGTCAACTGACACAAGAAGAGCAAGAAAGATTGAGCACATGGTGCTCCAAGGATGCACTTGCAAGGTCTTATCTCCTCAACTCTATCTCAGATTTTTTGTTGCCTCACATTAGAAGTTGTAAGACATCTCAGGAAGTGTGGGATGCACTTGAAGCTTTCTTTTCTTCAAGTACCAAAGCTAGGAAGCATCAACTATGGCTGGATTTCACAACTCTCAAGAAGGCTCCCAAACAAAATGTGACTGATTTTGTCACAAAGCTTAAGGACATAGCGGATCAGTTGGGAAGCATTGGAGAGGTAATAGATGAAGAGCAAATTGTAAGGCAGGTGATCAATGGCTTGAAGGCAGATGACAAGTGGGAAGCATTCACCACAGCTATGGATTTGTACATGGATATGCATGTACCTGATTTCAACACACTCATTGGGCAACTACTTACTCAAGACGCAAAGCTTATAAAAAATGGAGAAAGCTCTAAAGGTAATCAATCTTCAGCTTTATACACTGATAAAAGCAAGTCCAAAGATAACAAAGGAAAGGCAAAGAAAGTGGATGATGAAGCAGGTACATATCAAGCTAACTATGCAGGTAGAGGAAGACATGGCAGAGGTAGAGGAAGAGGAGGTAGACAAGGCAGGGGGAGATCCCAAGACTCCAACTCATGTTCTATTTGTGGATTAACTAATCATACAACTGAAAATTGCTTTAGGAATTCCAGGAATCAAAGAGGTAGAGGATACAATAGAGGAAGTTATGGCTACTCAAGAGGAAGGTTCAACAACTATCATGGCAACTACAACAACTACAATCATTCAAACTATCAAGGAGGCTACAAAGGAAGGAGATACTACAATAACTACACAGAAGACTCAAACAAAGAGGATTCATTATTGATCATGAACATGGCTATGCCACAAGGTAAATCTGATGAGCATGTTTTCTACATAGACTCAGGTTGTTCAAATCAAGTGGCGGGAAATGTGGCACTCCTATCAGATTTAGAAGATCCAAGGAATAAGCATGAGGTACAAACAGGACATGATACAGAACATCCTGTGGAGAAAATAGGCAATGTCAAAGCACCTGATGGAAACATCAACCTACTCAGTAAGGTACTCTATGTCCCTACCATTACAAAGAATTTGATAAGTGTTGGGCAGATAGTAGAGAAAGGGTTGCAAGTCAGGTTCACAAAAGCAGGAGCATTTGTTGAAGATCCAAGTCAAGGATTCAGAAGAATTACAAAAGGTGAAAAGATAGGTAGATTGTTCACATTTGAATTACAGGACACTAGAAACATTGCTCTCTTTAATTATGGTAGTCAGACACTCACAGAATTGGAAGTATGGCACAAAAGGTTAGCACATATTGGTGAAAGGTCATTAAAGCAAATCTGCAGGGACCAAAGTGTACTTGGACTTCCTAATTTGTCAAAACAACATATGATTTATAAGTGTAGTGCATGTCAATTTGGAAAGTCTCAAAGGTTACCATTCATGAAGAAAGGTTATATGCATGGAGATCTCTTGGAGTTGGTTCATATAGATGTATGGGGACCTAGCAAGGAAGCTTAAATATCTGGATCAAGGTATTATGTTTCCTTTATTAGTGATTGCAGCAGATGGACTATCCTATTCTTTATGAAACACAAAGATGAAGTTTTTTCATGTTTCAAAAAATATTTGGCTCTTGTGGAGAATCAAACAGGTAAATCACTAAAAAGGCTAAGGTCAGATAGAGGGGGAGAATACTTCTCCCATGAGTTTGATTCTTTTCTTCAAGAAAGAGGAATAAAAGAGAGGTAACTACAAGGTACACTCCTGAGCAAAATGGAGTGGCAGAAAGGAGGAATAGGACAATTGTTGAAGCTACAAGGTCTATGTTAAATGAAAAGCATTTACCTAATTACTTATGGGCTGAGGCTGTATCTACAGCCACTTACTTGATTAACAGGTTGCCTTCAAAATCCCTTGATGGGATGACTCCATATGAGGCTTGGAATGGAAGAAGACCAAGCTTAGATCATTGTAAAATTTTTGGATGTATTGCTTTTGCTCATGTTCCTTCACAGGTTAGAGGCAAGATGGATCCAAAGGCAGAAAGGTGTGTATTTATTGGATATGACAACAATCAAAAGGGCTACAGGTTATACAACCCTACCAACAAAGGATTCTTGGTAAGCAGAGATGTAGTTTTTGATGAGAATAATTCATGGTATGAAGATTCATGCAGGAAGGTCAATTTACCATATAATCTTGAAGAAGATTTTCCAAAGCTTGGTAGAGAACAACCGAAGATTGAAGAACAAGACACCTCAGAGGATGATGAAGAATCTCAGATGGAAAAGATCAAAGCATGGAAGTCTAAAGGTAAAGCAAAATTGCAGGAACTTGGACATGAGGCAGAATCATCACATCATGGCCTAAGAAGATCTATGAGGGAAAAGAAAAAACCAGAAAGGTATGGGTTTGACACCTCATTAGTAATTAAACACTCTATCTACATAGCACAGGATATAAACCAAGAGGAGCCATCATCATTTGAAAAGGCCAAAGCAAAATCAGAATGGAAGCATGCAATGAAGGAAGAGATTGAAGCACTTGAGGAAAACAACACTTGGGATTTGGTGCCCAAGACTTCATCCATGAAGGTAATAGGCTCAAGATGGGTCTATAAACTCAAGAAGAATTCTGATGGTTCAATTAACAGGTATAAGGCAAGGCTTGTAGCAAAAGGCTTTGCACAAACTCAAGGAATTGATTATGAGGAGACCTTCTCTCCTGTGGCAAAGATGCCTACTATTAGTGTTTTGCTTAGTATTGTCTCTTCCAAGAATTGGAAGATACTTCAACTAGATGTAAAGAATGCATTCTTGAATGGTTGGATAACAGAAGAGGTATATATGGCACAACCACCTGGTTTTGAGAACCAAGTTTATCCTGATTATGTGTGTAAACTTAACAAAGCATTGTATGGTCTCAAGCAAGCTCCAAGAGCTTGGAATTTCAGGCTTGTTTCATTCTTGCAGGACAAAGGCTTTCAACCAAGCAAGGCAGATCCTTCACTCTTTATTAAAAAGAGTAATTCCGAGGTCATCTACCTATGTGTATATGTAGATGATATTATATTGACAGGAAATGATGCAGATGGTATGAAGAAGATCAAATATCAGATGAGAGAAGAGTTCAAGATAAGTGATTTGGGTTCACTTACCTACTTCCTAGGTTTGGAAGTTGTCTACAAAGATCATGGTGTGTTTCTCACTCAAAGGAAGTACATTAAGGACATGTTGGCAAAATTCAAGATGCAAGATTGTAAGATTGCAGGTACTCCAATGGAGGTCAATCACAAATTGAGCTCACATGAAGGTGAACTCATAGAGGACATCACATCATATCAAAGTCTAGTGGGTAGTCTCAACTATGCCACATTGACAAGAGTAGATATATGTTACAATGTGAGTGTGCTAAGTCAATTTATGCACACACCAAGGAAACCACATATGGATGCTGCCAAAATGATTCTCAAGTATCTCAAAGGAACCATAAATGAAGGACTTTATTATCCTTATGTATCTGATTTAGGTTTGAAGCTATTTTCTGATGCAGATTGGGCTGGCTCCAAGGAAGATAGAAGGAGCACTTCAGGTTATCTTACCTTTGCAGGTTCAAAGCTTATTTCGTGGTCATCCAAGAAGCAACCCACAGTTGCTCTCTCTTCTACTGAAGCTGAATATAGAGGTCTTGCCATAGCTACACAAGAAGCTATGTGGATGAAGACATTATTCAAAGATCTTGGATTGGAGTTTGGAACTCCAACTATTTTTGGTGACAATATGAGTTCTATTCATTTGGCTGCTAATCCTATTTTTCATGCAAGGACTAAACATATTGAAGTTCATTATCACTATGTACGAGAAAAGGTTCTAAGCAAAGAGATTCAAATATCATATGTGTCCACTCATCAACAATGTGCAGATCTTCTAACCAAAGCATTGGATGGTACAAAGCTTTGCAAATTCAAGGCTATGATTGGTTTGCAGGTAATCTTGGAAGATTGAAGACCTCAAGCATACTTGGCTTGAGGGGGAGCTCTTGGAGCAAGTCTATGACAAGCCTAAGTATTGGCTTGAGTCCCACAAAGTCATAGAAAAAGCCTTAAAATGAAGACTATGTAAAGTTCACTTGTGAACTACCTCTTGTAACTTTTGAAGAGTTTACTTAATGTAAAAGTGAAAGAATCTTAAGTGGTTGAGTCCACTTGATCAAGAATGGAAAGAGGAGCCACGAATTCGTGATTTGTGGTATGTAGACAATCAAAACAATCATTGATTGATTGGAGAGTGATTGAGGGAAGTTAGCCTCCCAAACTCAACTATAAATAGATGGTAGTTTTAGTCGTGGTTAGAGAGACCTATGTGAAGACCTCCAAGAGCTAAGCTTTATGCCATATCAAGGTGTGATTACAAGGCACACATATGTATCAGTAAGTCCATTGTATTTTACAAGCAATATACTTTCATTTTCATTATCATTTGGGTTCATATTTCCATGTTCTTGTGAAGTGTACTACTCACTGCCATATCTCTTTGTTTTCTCAGTCAGCTTGCAGAGATGTTTTCTCTGAGCTTGGTGCATCATTTTCAGTGATTTAACTTGGTAAAGTTAGCTCTATAAGTCTAATATATGCTCACAAACTTTCATGTCATTTGGATGTTGCAATCTTCAGTTATGTTCATTTGAAGTCAACAGGGTCTGTTCATCTTCACTTCTCTGTCAGGTACCCAACTTTTTCACTCATCTTGTCAGAGCCATTTCTCAGTGGTTACTTATTCAAATTCAGTGATTTAAAGCTTGTTGGATTCAGCTTACTGTCTAGTATAACCATACAAATTTTCATAATCATTGGATTCCTACATTTCGTGTATGTTGATTTTTTTGCTCACTGGTCTCAAACTGTAGCAGTCCGTGAAAATTGGGATGATGTCATCACTTGTTAAAACTCATTCTCAGTGTGTGGTTTGTTATTTTTGATGCGATTACTCTTGAAAGTTAGCTCTTTAAGTTATCTAGACTTCCCCAAGAGGAATTAAGCTAATTGCTGCTGTGCTCAGAGAAGTATGTAAAAGATTGGACAGGTGTATGAACCAAGAATAGCAAGTTTTCACCTCTGAGCTAACTCCAACTTATCTGTTTTGATCTATCTTTTTGAGAATGATCTTCCAAGGTATATAGGGTGTCTAATACATCCATTGGCAAGCTAAAAGGGCCCACCATATAATTCTGGAGTTCATTTGGCTGATGTAGATCAAAGATTTTGCAACACCTCTTCATCTTCAAGCACATACCTATCCATCTCTTCACAGTATTCACTTGTTTCAAGAAGTATTTAGCATTGGTTGAGAATCAAATAGGTAGAAGCTTGAAGAGGCTCAGATCTAATGGAGGTGGTGAGTATTTCTCACATGAATTTGACCCCTTCTTACAGGATAGCGGCATAAAGAGGTTACAACAAGGTACACTCGTGAATAGAATGGAGTGGCAGAGAGAAGGAATAGCCTAATAGTAGAGGCTGCAAGATCAGCATTGAATGAAAAGAAACTTCCAAATTACTTATGGGCAGAGGCAATTTCCACAGCCACATACTTAATTCATAGCTTCCATCCAAGTGCTTGGATGGAATGATACATTATGAGGCATGGAATGGTAGGAGACCTTCCCTAAACTGTTGTAAAATCTTTAGGTGCATTGCTTATGCACATATACCCTCATAGATTAGAGAAAAACTTGATCCAAAAGCTGAAAGGTGTATATTCATTAGATATGACCAAAATAAAAAGGATATAGGTTGTATAATCCCACTAACAAAGGATTTAAAGTTAATAAGGATGTGGTGTTTGATGAAAATAATTCTTGGTTTGAAGATGATTGTAGGAAAATAAAGTTATCCTATGACTTGGAAAGTGATTTTCCAACTCTGACTCAAGAAGAACCATAGAAGCTATCAACTCAAAAGATGAAGAATATATGGACTTCAAAGTTTGGAAGTCCAAGGGCAAGAAAATTAAAAAAAATGGAAAACATTCCATAGTCATTCAGTCAAGCACTTGGAAGATCTCAAAGGGAGAGTAAGAAACCCATAAGATATGGCTATGACATATCACTAGTCACCAAGCATACTATATACATGGATAAAGATTCTATGTCAGAAGAGCCTCATTTGAAGAAGCCAATAAGGAAGAATGGAGAGAATCTATGTAGGAGGAAATTGAACCACTTCAAGAGAAGAATACTTGGGATTTGGTCCCCAAGAAACCTAGCATAAAGATAATAGGATCTACGTGGATTTACAAAGTAAAGAAGAATTCAGATGGTTCAATCAATAAGTATAAAGCAAGCCTAGTAGCAAAGGGCTTTGCTCAAACCCATGGAGTGGATTATGAGGAGACCTTCTCACTTGTGGTTAAGATGCCAATAATCAGAGTTTTAGTAAGTATTGCTGCTTCAAAGAATGGGAACTTGTATCAATTAGATGTTAAAAATGCATTCCTTAATGGATGGATCTCAGAAGAAGTGTACATGCCTCAACCACAAGGATATGAAGACAAGGACAAGCCAGATTATGTATGCAAATTAAGGAACGCACTTTATGGTTTAAAACAAGCTCCTAGAGCTTGGAACCATAGACTTGTCACATATTTGCAAGACCAAGGATTTGTTGCTAGCAAAGTAGATTCTTCTTTGTTCATAAAGAAAACTATCTCAAACATAATTTATCTATGTGTTTATGTGGATGACATTATTATTACATGGAATGACACGAATGGCATCAAGAAAATCAAAGCTCAAGTGATGGAAGAGTTTAAAAATAGTGTCTTGGTTTGTTAACATACTTTCTTGGATTGGAACTTGTATATTCAGATTATATGAGGGAGAACTACTTGAAGACATTATAGGTTATCAAAGGCTTGTTAGGAGTCTCCATTATGCAACCCTAACAAGAGTGGACATATGCTATGGAGTAAGTACATTAACTAAATTTATGCATACACCAAGAAAACCTCACGTGGAAGCTGCCAAGAGGATCTTAACATATCTAAAGGGTACTCTAAATGACGGGCTATTTTATCCATTCACATCTCACTTGGATATCAAGCTATATTCTGATGCAGATTGGGCTGGCTCAAAAGATGATACGAGAAGCACTTCTGGCTACTTATCTTTTGCAAGTTCAAAGTTGATTTCATGGTCATCAAAGCAACAACTAACTGTGGCATTATCATCAGCTAAAGTTTGATGGAGAGTGTTAATCTCCAAAACAACAACCTACTCTTGTGATTAGAGCACCTCTATACCAAGAGTAAGTCAAAACTTCCACTAATTTAGAGGATCAATCTCCAACTTATCAAAATTGAGAAAATCTGTGAAGAAGATAAAACACAGAAAAGTCTGCTGCACTATTTCTTCACATTGACCTATCAAACGTGTAAAGTTTTTGATGAAACTTTGTACGAATCATCTCCTAGAGATTGCGCATCACCTCCAAGTTGAATTACTTCAAAAGCTTTAGTATAACTTGAGAAATTGATTTCACAAGTTACCTATGTCTAAATCTGCACTTCTGAGAAGTCAATTTAGACACCCCTAACTTCTTAACTTCAATTCTCTCAGTACAAAACCCGTTTAAGCAAGTGTTTCTAGCCACGAGTAGATCATCTTCTAACTTAAAGATTAAGTGCTTACTTGCACAAAACTTTAAACTATGGAGTGAGATCTGACCAAAAGATTAAACTTGAAATTTGCGCCTGTTTCAGAGAACTGTAAACATTCAACACATATGAATGTTCCTACTTACAATTCTCCTAGCCTGTTTGCAATTAGACTCTGAAACTCAGGTCACAGGCTCATTAACTAACAACTTAGATATCCTCAAAAGGATTTCTCAATTGATCAAACACAGACGGAGCAGACGCAGAAACATCGGGCGCAAGATTTTCAATTACTCAGAAAAATTTACAACTGAGTGATGAGAGCTAACACAACTAACTTTTCTTCTATCTCATGACTTCTAACTTCTTCAATCTTGGCTTCTAACTCTTGTCACATATGCTCTCATACATGCCCCGACTTTTCTCAAAGTATTTATAGATAATTTGTACAAGATTCTTACTCAAGTAAAGATCTAAGTGAACTATGTACATATGTGTACATTTCTCATATACTCTGAATGTGTCTTTCTTCCAAGCTTCAATAGTTGATCCTTCCTTCATCCTTTAATCTTCCAAGCCTTCAATTGGTGATTGGTCTGCACCAACAGCTCCCCCTCAATCATCAATTGAGGTTTTCTCTATCTTCTTTACACCTGCCATGTCTTTGAACCTTTGTAACTTTGGTCCATCCAAGCCTTTTGTAAGCATATCAGCTATCTGATCTTTTGTTGAAGTATGGATTACTTCAATCTCTTTATCCATCACCTTCTCTCTTAGAAAGTGGTACTGAATCTCAATGTGTTTGGTCCTGGCATGAAAAACAGGATTAGCAGCTAAATACAATGAACTCATGTTATCTCCATATATAATTGGTACCCCATGCATAATGTCAAGACTCTTCATCAAGGTCTTGAGCCAAATCACTTCTTTTGTAGCTTCAACCATGCCTTTATACTCAGCTTCTGTAGAAGACAAAGCAACTGTATGTTGCTTCTTAGAACACCATGAGATTAACTTATCTCCCACATAACACATGTATCCATAGGTTGATCTTCTATCATCTGGATTACCTGCCCAATCTGCATCACTATAAATTTTGATATTTGTATCTGAGGTAAACCCATAATACAAACCTTCATTGAGTGTACCCTTAATGTACCTCAACACCCTTTGTCCTGCAATCCAATGTTCTTTCCTTGGGCAATGCATAAATTGAGACAAAACCCCTACTGCATATGATAAATCAGGTCTAGTTAGAGTAGCATAGATAAGGCTACCAACCAAACTCTGATATTGTCTCATGTCCTTGAATTCTTCACTTCCATACTTACTCAATTTGTGATTCACCTCCATTGGTGTAGGTGCTACCCTGCAATCATCCATTTTAAACTTGATTAACAAGTTCTTCAAATACCTTTCTTGGGTCACAAATACTCCATGTTGAGTATATGTAATCTCCATGCCCAAGAAATATGACAAGTCTCCCAAGTCACTTATCTTGAACTCCTTTTCCATTTGCCTCTTGAGCCTTTGTATTCCTTCTTCATCTGTACCTGTAAGAATTATATCATCAACATATATGCACATGTATATGAAACCATTTTCACTTGCTTTGACAAGCAAGCTACTATCTGCTTTAGACACCTGAAAACCAAGTTCTTTTAGGAACTTCACAAGTCTATAGTTCCATGCCCTTGGGGCCTGCTTCAAGCCATACAAAGCTCTCTTGAGCTTGCACACATGATCTGGATACCTTTTATCTCTGAACCCTTGAGGTTGCTCCATGAATACATCATCTGAAATATAACCATTCAAAAAAGCATTCTTCACATCAAGTTGACATAGCTTCCAACCTTTACATGCAGCAATAGCAATAAGTGTCCTTATGGTTGTCATCTTTGCCACAGGACTATAGGTCTCATCATAATCAATACCATATGTTTGAGCAAAGCCTTTTACAACAAGTCTAGCTTTGTATCTAGACACACTTCCATCTGCAAACCTTTTTGTCTTGTAGACCCACTTGCATCCAATAATCTTCTAACTATTTGGTTTAGGAACCAAATCCCATGTTTGATTCTCCAATAGTGCATCATATTCTTCCTGCATAGCACTCTCCCATTTTTCCTTACCTTTTGCCTCTTCATATGTAGAAGGGTCTTCATTTGTATTCACCATATAAGCATAATCTTTTGTGGCTAGAAATGAAGTATCATAACTATACCTTGTAGGTTGCCACCTATTTCTTGATGACCTTCTGAGTTCTCCACTCCTTGAAGTTTCTGGCTCTTCACATTCAGGATCAAATCTTGGTGTCTCTTCCACTTCAACCTGCACTTCATTATTCTCTTGCTCATCCAATATCTGAACTTTTGATTTACCTTTTCTTTGACTCACTTCTTCTTCATCACTTGTATTGATGTTGATTGTACCTGCATACCAAGTGCTTTGTTCATCAAATGTAACATCTTTAGAAACCATAAATTGTTTTGTTGATGGACTCCACAATCTATAGCCCATCTGCTTGTCATCATAGCCAATGAAAACATACTTTTCAGCTTTGGGTTCCAATTTGTGTCTTAATTGTGATGGCACATATGCATATGCCACACACCCAAAAACTCTGCAATGATCCAAGGTAGGTCTCTTACCCCACCAAGCCTCATATGGTGTCATACCCTGCAAGGCTTTACATGGTAATCTATTGACCAAATAAGTGGCTGTATTTACAGCCTCAGCCCACAAATAATTAGGGCAATTTTTCTCCTTCATCATGGATCTTGCAAACTCAACAAGAGTTCTATTTCTCCTTTCTGCAAAACCATTTTGTTGAGGAGAGTACCTGCAAGTAACTTCCATTTTTATACCTGCATTCCATAAGTAATCACTGAACTCATTTGAGAAATACTCTCCCCCTCCATCTGACCTTAGTCTTTTCAACTTATGACCTGTAATTCTTTCTGCATATGCTTGATAGTGTTTAAATGTATTAAACACTTCTGACTTATCTTTGATCACATAGATAGTGATCCACCTAGTAGCATCATCAACATAAATCACATAATACCTTAATCCATTTATACTGAAATCTTTTGATGGTCCCCACACATCTGTGTGTACCAACTCAAGCTTCTCTGAGTACATAAGACCATGCTTGGAATAGGAATGTTTATGAGCCTTACCTAATTGACATGCCTCACATTTGTATGTCATATGTTGACCTGCAACATTAGGCAATCCAAGCACTGAACCATTGTTAACCATATCTTTAATACCTCTTTCATTGAAATGTACAAGCCTCTTGTGCCAAAGATCTAACTCAGAGATCTTATGTCCTCCATATGTGAACATAGCATGACCAATATTGCCTTGAATCTTCAATGTAAATAATCTTCCTTCCTTTTTTCCTGAAACAATCTGTTTATACCCTTGGCTAGGGTCTTCCACATATACTCCATCATTAGTGAACCTTACTTCATATCCCTTTTCAACAATTTGTCCTACACTTATCAAATTCTTAGGGATTGTAAGAACATACAAAACCTTACTCAATAATGTGCTTCCATCCTTGGCCTTCACTGATCCAATTGACTTCACATTGTGCTTTGTGTTGTCACCTGTTTGAACAACATGATTAAAAACTTTACTCTCCAAATCAGTCATCAAAGATATGTTACCACTCAGGTGATTGCTACATCCTGAGTCAATGTAGAAGACTCTTTGATCTTCATTCTGCCTTTCACAAGTTGCATTCATTATCAATGTTGAATCTTCCTTTTGATCTGAAGCATAATTGTAGTAGGTGTTGTTGTATTGTTGACTTTGGAATCCTCTACCTGCATTTCTTCCAAAGTAATTCCTTCCACCTCTACCTCTGTAATTACCTCTTTGATTTCTGCCACCTCTTCCTCTTGAATTATAATTTTGATTGTATCCACCATTATTCTGATTATTATGCCAACAATCATTAGCTAAGTGATTTGTCTTACCACAAATCCAGCAAGCTTTGCCTCCATCTTTGTTGTTCCTGCCTCTTCCTCTACCTTTGCCACCTCCTCTTCCTCTTAGGAAGTTGGCTTGAGTAGTTGTTCCTTCATCTTCACCTGCTTGTTGTTTTCCTTTGCTATTCTTCTTCTTGTCCTTTGAGTATATTGCATGACCTGTACTCTTGTCACCATCTCCTTTAACATCCTGCTCAAATGTTAGCATATGACCTAACAATTGATTTAAATCAGGAGTGAAATGGTCAAGTGATAACTCTGTAGACAAAATAAATGGCTTCCATTTGTCATCACCTCTCAACCCTGTAAGGATTTGCCTTACCAATTTATCTTCCTCAATGTCTTCATCAACAGCTCCTAAAGCATCTGCAATATCTTTCATCCTTGTCACATAGTCTGAAATAGATTGAGAGGCCTTCTTCTTGAAGGTAGTAAACTCTGCCCATAAGGATGCCTTCCTTGACTTTGTAGTGTTCTGGAAATGCTCCTCCAAAGCATTCCACATGTCAGTTGCACTTTCAAGACCTCTAATATGAGGTAACAAGTAATCATTGACTCCCATATAGATAATGCTCCTAGCTTGAGCATCTTTCTTCATCCAATTTTTCAGATCTGCTAACTCTTCCCTAGTTGGAACACTAGGATCTCTGAACTCTGGCTTCTCTTCTTCTCCTGTGATGTAACCAATTAAATCTTTGCTCATAAGATGAGCTTCCATCCTCATTGACCATGCAGGATAGTTTTCCCTATCCAATTTCTCTATCTGTAGAGCATCTCCCATCTTGTATCCACCTGTGTATTGAAATCTTCAAGCTTTACAAACAATGTATGTACCTTTACTTCGAATTAGACTCCTTTTGCCTTTCTTGATGTCGAGTAGACTTCTCCTCAGGCTTTTGACTCCAAGCTTTCACTTCTTAGTTCTTCAAGTGTTGAATTTCTTGAATCTGCAGCAGTCGGGATCCTCCTTTCCTTGATTTGATGTCTCCTGCTCTGATACCACTGATGGAGAGTGTTAATCTCCAAAAGAACAACCTACTCTTGTGATTAGAGCACCTCTATACCAAGAGTAAGTCAAAACTTCCACTAATTTAGAGGATCAATCTCCAACTTATCAAAATTGAGAAAATCTGTGAAGAAGATAAAACACAGAAAAGTCTGCTGCACTATTTCTTCACATTGACCTATCAAACGTGTAAAGTTTTTGATGAAACTTTGTACGAATCATCTCCTAGAGATTGCACATCACCTCCAAGTTGAATTACTTCAAAAGCATTAGTATAACTTGAGAAATTGATTTCACAAGTTACCTATGTCTAAATCTGCACTTCTGAGAAGTCAATTTAGACACCCCTAACTTCTTAACTTCAATTCTCTCAGTACAAAACCCGTTTAAGCAAGTGTTTCTAGCCACGAGTAGATCATCTTCTAACTTAAAGATTAAGTGCTTACTTGCACAAAACTTTAAACTATGGAGTGAGATCTGACCAAAAGATTAAACTCGAAATTTGCGCCTATTTCAGAGAACTGTAAACATTCAACACATATGAATGTTCCTACTTACAATTCTCCTAGCCTGTTTGCAATTAGACTCTGAAACTCAGGTCACAGGCTCATTAACTAACAACTTAGATATCCTCAAAAGGATTTCTCAATTGATCAAACACAGACGGAGCAGACGCAGAAACATCGGGCGCAAGATTTTCAATTACTCAGAAAAATTTACAACTGAGTGATGAGAGCTAACACAACTAACTTTTCTTCTATCTCATGACTTCTAACTTCTTCAATCTTGGCTTCTAACTCTTGTCACATATGCTCTCATACATGCCCCGACTTTTCTCAAAGTATTTATAGATAATTTGTACAAGATTCTTACTCAAGTAAAGATCTAAGTGAACTATGTACATATGTGTATATTTCTCATATACTCTGAATGTGTCTTTCTTCCAAGCTTCAATAGTTGATCCTTCCTTCATCCTTTAATCTTCCAAGCCTTCAATTGGTGATTGGTCTGTGTTCAGTGTTTTACTCAATTCTCAGAGTACAACAACAATTAGTAAAATTCCCTTTGGGGAAATTTAATTAGCATAACAAGCTACCATTCATGAGTGGAATCATCTAAAATGATGAACTATATGCAGAGAATTCTGTTTAGCAAGTTGAGAAACACTCTCGACTTTTACGGGCCTAGACACTCACAGACTAGTGAGCATTAATTGAAAGATATCTAATAATTGCAACAACCACATTCAATGAAACTTTCTAGGATAACCGTAGACAATATGTTGAAGATGTCATGCTTTGAAGCATACAAAATGGTGCACTAGAGAGTGAGAACCAGCTCAGACAAGATCACTGTTCTAATAGAGTGTGACAGAGATATGAGAGTAGGAAGTAATGAACATGTATTGACTAGATTATATAAAGTTACAAAGTCATTGGCAATAAGGCATTTTTTAATGATTGCAAAATGAGAAAGCTATGAGGTGAGCTCCTGTTCTCAATGAAGGTACATGGAAATGATCTCAGAACCTCGAGATACATGTGGGATCGTCTTCTCAAGTTTTTATATCTTTTTGTTGGAGCCAAGCATTTGAATTCAAATTAAAATCCTCACCTAAAAGTAATCCTAAAGTATATGATTGATTCTCTCTTGACTTTAACTACCAAATGATGCAAGATTCCAACCTTCCTAACTCCTTGTGGGTCTAGATCAGTTTTACAATGAGTAATTAGACTCAAAGTTAGAAGAGCTTGTACATATGAAGCTTCTCAAGTGATATGCTAATACATCAAGCTTATGTGTATTCATCAAGTATGTAGGCTTGGGCTTAATTGCACCAAACAATCCCCCTCAAGCTAGCATACTTGATCTTCATTTCTCCTTGATCTCTTGCAGCCCAATCATCAATTTGAACCTATTTATCTTTGTTCCATCCAATGCTTGGGTGAGTAAATCGGCACATTGAAAATGAGATGATACATATGCTAATTGAATTTCTTGCTTAGCAATTTCTCTCTAACATAATGATAATGTACTTCAATGTTCTTAGTCCTGGTATGGTACACAAGATTAGCAGCCAAATGAAGTGAGATGATATTATCTCCAGATATAGTTGGAGTGTAGCCATTTATCTCCAAATTTGTATACAATTGCTTAAGCCACATGAGTTTTGAACCTGCAAAAGATAGGTACCCTGAAGTGCTCCTCCTATCATCCTTGGAGCCAACCCAATCTGCATCAGAATATAACTTTATATCTATGTCAGAAGTGAATGGATAGAATAATCCCTCATTCATTGTACCCTTTAGGTACTTAAGCACCCTCTTTGCAGCTTCCATGTGTGGCTTCCTTGGTTATGCATGAATTGACTCAATGTACTAACAGCATATGCAATATCCACTCTCGTCAAAGTAGCATAATTAAGACTACGCAGAAGTTGTTTATGCCCTGTAATATCATCAAATGGTTCACCATCATGTGAACTTAACTTATGACTGATCTCTATAGGAATACCTACAACTTTAGTGTTCTCCATCTTAACTTTTACGAACATATCATTTATGTACTTCCTTTACATTGTGATGAATATACCTGAATCTCTATACACAAGTTCTAGGCCAAGGAAATAGGTTAGCAAGCCTAGATCACTGATTTTGAATTCCTTCATCACTTGAGCCTTGAGTAGCTTGATACCATCAGAATCATTACGTCTAATAATGATATCATCTACATGGACACACAAGTAGATGATCTTTGATTTATTCTTCTTCACAAACAAAGAAGAATCTGTCTTGCTTGCTACAAAGCCTTGATCTTGTAAATAGGTAACAAGTCTATGGTTCCAAGCTCTAGGAGCTTGTTTGAGACCATATAGTGCTTTTCTAAGCTTGCATACATATCCTACTTTTCCTTCATCTTCAAAATGTGGTGGTTGTGCCATATACACTTCCTTTGATATCCAACCATTTAAAAATGCATTCTTGGCATCTAACTGATATAAATTCCAATTTTTGGATGCAGTAAGACCTACAAATACCCTGATTGTTGGCATTTTTTCCATAGGTGAAAATGTTTCTTCATAATCTACTCCATGTGTTTGGGCAAATCCCTTTGCCACGTCTTGCCTTGTACCTATTTATAGAACCATGAGAGACCTTTTTAACTTTACATGGATTCTATCCACTCTTCCTTCTTCTTAGCCTCTTCAAATGAATAAGGCTCCTTTGCCATTGAATCTTTAGTGATGTACACATAGTGCTTTGTGACTAAGGATGTATCATATCCATACCTTATTGGATTCTTAATTTCTCTTTGTGATCTCCTTAAAGCCTGATTGGAAGACTCGGGTAGATCCTCTAGTTGCTCATATTTGAACTTGCCTCTTGACTCCCAAGCTTTGAAGTCAATATGCTCCTCATCTTCTGAGTTGATGTCCTATGCTTGGTGTTGGTCTTCTTGAGTTAGGGTTGGAAAATCATTTTCCAAATCATATGGTAATCTAACTTTCCTGAAATCATCTTCAAACCAAGAATTATTCTCATCAAAGGCTACATCCCTACTAACTATGCATGCCTTGTTAGTGGAATTATAAAGTCTATATCCCTTTTGGTTCTCATCATACCCAATGAATATGCACTTCTCAGCCTTAGGGTCAAGTTTCCCTCTGATTTGTGATGGGATGTGTGCATAGGAAGTGCACCCAAATATCTTACAATGATCCAATGAGGGTCTCTTGCCATTCCAAGCTTCATATGGTATCATACCATCCAATGACTTGGATGAAACCTTGTTGAAGAATTAGGTAGCTGTAGAAATAGCCTCTACCCATAAATAATTAGGTAATTTTTTTTTATTTAACATTGACCTAGCTGCCTCAACACTTAACCTGTTCCTTCTTTCTGCCACTTCATTCAATTCATGAGTATACCTAGTGGTTACCTCCCTCTTTATGCCTCTGTCCTGTAGAAATAGATCAAAATCATGTGAAAAGTACTCACCACCTCCAAGATACCTGATTCTCTGCAAGCTCCTTCCTGTTTGGTTTTGCACTAATGCCAAATATTTTTTGAAACATGTAAACACCTCATCTTTATGCTTCATAAAATATAGGATTGTCCACCTATTGTAATCATCAATAAAAGGGACATAGTACCTTGAACCTCAGGTGGATGGATCTTTGCTATGACCCCACACATCCGTGTGTACAAGCTCCAAATAATGTTCATGGATATATCCTTTTTTTTTGAAAGGTTGCCTATGAGCTTTGCGAAATTGGCAAGCTCCACATTTGTAAATCCTGTGTTGCTTGGTCACATTAGGAATCCCAAGCACACTTTGATCCCTGAAAATTTCCTCTAGGGTCTTCTCTCCTATGTGCCCTAGCCTCTTGTGCCATATTTCCAACTCAGATAGGGTTTGGTCTCTATAACTCAATAGTGGTATGTTCCTTGTGTCTTCAATTTTAAACGTAAACAATCTACTTGAATTCTCACCTTTGGCTATTGTTGTATAATTACATGGGTCTAAGGGGTAGAACCCTTGGGTTTCTAGGTTTGAAACCCTTTGGATTTATGGTTTATTTACCCCTTTTAGATGGGTCTTGAACCTTAGGGATAATTCTCTAAGGTTGAGCACCTTAGGCTTGATTGGAAGCTTCTCGTAGCCACTTGGTTTGTACGTGAGAGCTTGGAGAGTCTTCTTTTAGAAGCCATGTGATTTCATGTGATTTCCTAAGCTTGGAAACCATGTGAATACCTTAGGACCCATGTGATGGAAGGTACACATGTCCTCTTGAGAGGGACTTACCCCCTTGGACTTGGAGCTATATACTGGAGGGGTTGGTTGGGTGGAAAGATATCTCTCTTCCTGGTGTGTGGCCTTGCTAGTTAGATTTCTTAGACTTCTTAGTTAGTCTTGTGTGAAGGAGAGTCTTCTTTTAGAAGCCATGTGATTTCATGTGATTTCCTAAGCTTGGAAACCATGTGAATACCTTAGGACCCATGTGATGGAAGGTACACATGTCCTCTTGAGAGGGACTTACCCCCTTGGACTTGGAGCTATATATTGGAGGGGTTGGTTGGGTGGAAAGATATCTCTCTTCCTTGTTTGTGGCCTTGCTAGTTAGATTTCTTAGACTTCTTAGTTAGTCTTGTGTGAAGGCTATGGAGTCCTTCCACAATCAGGGCTAGGATTAACTTGAGCTATATTTTAGTGGTATCAGAGCTAGGTTTAACTTGAGCTAGATTTTACTCGGTCCGTGTGGGCAACTCATATATCATCTCATATAGTCTTCATTTTGCTCGAATGCGATTTTGGATGCCCTCGAGAATCTACCCTTCGTTGGGAGTCGGGACTACAAAAGACAATTTCAGAACAGCCTCCCCTTACTATATAGATGCCTTAGCCCGCACACGTGACGAACGTTCAAGCTTTTCAACACTCTCTCGGATTCACAGACAATGTACCGCGACGGCTTTGTTTTTATAGAGCAAGTCCAGCTTGATTTCCTCGTATATGGGATTTCTTTCGCGTAAGGCACACGATGGTACATTTTTGATAACTAACGCTACAAGCATTAGAACCCGCCATAACTGAGACCTCATAATATATGCTATAACCTAGGTTTTGTGTGCACATCGGCAACTCCTCACATCTTCTACAGTTGGTACGTGATAGAAGACTGATGCAGTTCTAGGATCGTTGTGCTATCTCACCTCATCATCGAGATGCGTAGAAACACTCCGTCTATTTTCCATCGTGATGCAGTTTTGTTCACGGTCTTTGTCTTGCTGACGGACACTGCAACCATCATGAATTTGGATGGTTTGCCTCTTTCAGTATGGGAGCCTCCAATATCGATTGCAAACAAGGCCTCGTTTGTTTCCTGGCATGTATTTTCTTCATCTACAGCAAGAAATGATCAAGAACCAAGAGATGTTGCTACTCGGCAATGCTCCTCTTCTTCTGCCACTTTGGTTATTGCATGGTGTAGCAGCAAGCTAAGTGGGAAAGACGAGATGAAGAACACACCTTTAGCTGAAGGAAATAAAGAAAATTGAGAGCCGTTCGGCTTGATTGAGAGAGTGTCACAAGGCATCTGGGAGGACTGATCTAAGGCATCATCGCCATTCTCAGCCATTTTACCACACTAATCGGATTCTTTCATGTGGACCTCTTCTAAGTGGCTCTGCATACTTCAACGTTTTGAAGAGATGGACTAAGCTCGAATGTCTATAGATAAGTTTTCCATAGATATATTTTTTGAAATTCCTAGGTGTAAATGGGGAGCATATTTTATGGTCTCGGATGACTTTAAAGGCATTCGGTATGGGACAAGGGTGCATAGAGTTTCTCAAGCATAGCGTGAAGAAGCTTGAGTGCCTCCTAATTATGGAAGTACATTTTTTCCTTTTGCCTATTCAATAGTCGTGTGCATGGTTATGAGCATATAGAGAGTGTCTCTTCATAAATATAAAGGCAATGCATATTTTTACTATATGGCATATGAAGATATTGAGAACTTTTCATCACAAAGGACAATTTTTAGCACATGCATGTATAAGAACATGAGTTTTTTTGAAAAAACTTATTTTTCAAAATAAAGCATGGCTCTTTTCGGAAACTTTATTTTCCAATAGTAAGGGGCACATGTGTGTGATATCTGTTAGCCATGCATAGAGGTTGCACCAATAGAATGCATACATGCATGACTATTGAAAAGCAATGCAAGATGGGGAAACCATAAGTTCTAAAAAGTTCCTCACTAGGATCGGAAGAAACAATGAGGATTGAGTAAGTCTTCCATTAAAAGTTTCTTCTCAATTTTCATGATATTCTAAGCATGATTTTAAGATGCACACATATGGGCACACAAGTAAGTATCCGATGCCCAAGAGAGATTTCAACAAAGAATGAGATGGGATGGCCCAAGCCTACCTCATCACTTTGAGGACATTCAAGCAAAGTCAAGGGATGGACGAAGCTTAATTTCCAGATAAGTGACCTCTTTTTCTTTTCCTTCAAACTATGAAGCATGCATTGCATGTTGTGGTATAAAGAAACTCAAAAGTGGATGCATAGATTCAAGTGGCCCAGTTTCTGCTTGGTCACATAGACAATTAGTCATGGAAAGGATTTGCACTATGCATTATGGATTTGGAAAAGAAAGATTCGATATGCATAAATAAAGTCATGGTTTATGACATATGCATTATGACAATTCATATGCACAGAAAGAAAGATGCATGAAAGTTTTGCACCATCCTTGGAATGAACAAAGTTCTGAATTGGAACTTTTGCATGCTTTAAGGAGGGGTTCAACTTCTGAACCTTATACATGCAACGCCTTTTCCAATAAAGGTGTAAATATTTTGGCATACACTAAACTATGCATTTGGAATATATTACATGGATTTTTGAGTAGAGAGGGAGATTAAGTTCTTGAAGTTAAGTAGGATTTGATTTTATTAGTTTCTAGGAAGAATGGTGATAAGGCCAATTGGCCACTATAAACCATTGAATTCCTTTAAGTTTGGCTTAGTCCAAATAATCCTAACTTCTTGAACTACCTTAACCAAAAATCCCTCTTATGGAAGTTTAAATTCCATAAAAACCCATGGCATGCTTGATCACCAAGGCCATAGACTTAAGTTAGTAATACAAAAATTTCTTCTCTCTTAAAACCACGATAAAATGGTGGTAACTTAGAGCATTATCTTCTCTAAGCTCCAAGGAAGAGAAAATATGGTATAACAGAATCTTGGTTTTGGAAGATAAAAGTATTAGTGCTTTTGATCAAGAAAGTTCTGTGTTTGAAAGAACCAAAGAACTATTTGGAGCTTTACATTATTCTTCCAAGCAAATATAAGGCGTGAAGAGAAGGTAAAACTCAAGGGTGGTTATAAACCCTAAGTACCATTTTCTAAAGTCCTAGAAATAAAGGACTTTATAGTAAATGGAATTACCATCTACTTCAACAATAGAGATTTGATTGGCAAGTCAATTATTCTTTCTCAGATTACTCATTCTGTCATAAAAGATGATATCTAGTTGAGATATAAACTAGCTCTATCATCAAGTGACACGAAAGGGATCTTGTAGAGTATATCTTAATCAAGGTATAATTGAAAAGCCAATTTTTTGAGAATAAGTTGTGATTGAGACTTGGTAAGTGGAAAGTCCACTATAGCATAGGCAATACATATGCTCTGCAGTGGAAATAACACTTACAAGTCCAAGAAGTAATAGATCTGACTTGATTAGAAGAAGGTTCGATCCCAAAACTCAAGCTAAAGTTACCTTTACTAAAGTGGAAGTGTAAGCCGGATGGTATGGGACATCTAGGTTTACACTACCACTGAAGTAAATTCAGTGGTATGGGACATTGAATTTGTGGGTAATCTCAACTTGAACTTTGGGACATTTGTTCTGTATGCTTGGAGAAAAAAAAGCATAAAAAGATCTGGGTAGTTCTTTTAACCAGGAAGGACAATAAAAGATTGAGAATAAACTCTTTCAAATACTTTTGAAAGAGCACAATTTTCAATTTACTCAGGTAGTTTTCGAGGACGAAAACTCTTAAGGAGGGGAGAAAGTCCCCAAGAACTTGTATCTTAAACTTGTATATTATGCCTTGAAAAATACTAGTGGTGGTGTATCTAAGCACCTTAGTCCTTGCTCTTATAAATATTTGGTACCATAGTATGAAGGACATTTAAAAGGACAGAAAATGTGAGAAAGTATAGAGACAAAGTTATGTGGATTGGATGAGGAACCCACTGGTATGGGACAGTGGGTACTGAATCCCGTTGAGTACTTTTTCTTGATGACCACAAGAAAAAGGGACTCATGATCCAATGAAATATGTGAGGAAGATAATGTCTAGGAATAGACATCTTCTTCATTTATCCTCTCAAAGGGAAGAAGAATTCTTCCAACAAGATATGAAAGTATCTATCTCTTATAGAGAGTTAGAAATAAGGACAGGATCAACTTTTTTGAGTTTGAAGGTAAACTCCAAAGGATGAAGCTCTAAAAGCTTCATGCCAAAGTATGACTTGAAGTTCAAAGAACATAAAAATGATCTTAGACCAAGCTTGAAAGAAAGCTCAAAAAGATCATCTTTTGGATACTTGATCTTTCAAGTCAATTGAAGAATAAGAAAGATCTAGTTACGATGTCAACATAGGACATCTTTCATAGATCTAGAATATAAGGGAGAGAATTTTGGAAGGATCAAGAAGACCTTTAAGGTTTGAGATCCAACTAAAGATCCGTAAGGATTAAGCTGTGAATAAATGATTGGAATAATCTATTTCTACTTATAAACTTAAAGATAATACGATCTTTTACACTATGAGTTCCCATCTTCGGACGTAGTTATAAAGATCTTAATCTTTTTGGAAAAACAAGTAAAATAGGTTTCAATCAATTATAGTTAGATTAATCCTTATGGATTCTAGTCCATTAAAGTGGATTCTCAAAACTAAGTAAAGTTTTGAAAGAACATTCAATCCACTTTTGGTAAGCTATTCAAATTCTCTCTGAAGATAAAGAGGATGTTATATCCAGATAATCCACCTTTACCATTCTATTGGTTAGGTAGGGATTATATAATGAAATTCCCCTCTAATTAGATTTATTGGAGGCGAATTGCAAACAAGAAAATCCACCCATTTCACTATAAGAGAGTGATTTGGGCAGGGATTATGAAAGATTCATCTTCCTTTTAGAACAAGTTGGATTCTAACTTGAGAGATGAATCTGATAAAGAAACCTTAAGTAGCATTCATCTATTTTGCTAGGTCCATGCACAAGTGATGCAAAGCAATGGACCAAGGTAGTAATTTAGTTGAAGTCACTTTTTATCCACCTAATTCAAATGTTTGAGCTATGGAGACCCAGATGACACATAGCTTAAACAAAGGAAATAGGCAGGGATGTTCTCTTCCACCCTTTTCATTCTTTCCATACTTTGCATTCGACTCAGTGCTTTTTCGTATGCAAACTAGATCGAACTTTGAACGATTGGGGTAGGAAATTAGACCACACATGGATTCTCCTCTTTTTAGATTCAATTCGGCTAGAATTCCCCTTTTGAATTAAGAGGCAGACTCAGAGAGATGAAAGCCATGATACTTGAGATTGATCATGGAGCACGGGGGAATACCCCAAGGTATATATCTCCACTCATTTTCGAGGACGGAAATGCTTTTAAGGGGGGGAGAATGTTGTATAATTACATGGGTCTAAGGGGTAGAACCCTTGGGTTTCTAGGTGTGAAACCCTTTGGATTTAGTTTATTTACCCCTTTTAGATGGGTCTTGAACCTTAGGGCTAATTCTCTAAGGTTGAGTACCTTAGGCTTGATTGGAAGCTTCTCCTAGCCACTTGGTTTGTACGTGAGAGCTTGGAGAGTCTTCTTTTAGAAGCCATGTGATTTCATGTGATTTCCTAAGCTTGGAAACCATGTGAATACCTTAGGACCCATGTGATGGAAGGTACACATGTCCTCTTGAGAGGGACTTACCCCCTTGGACTTGGAGCTATATATTGGAGGGGTTGGTTGGGTGGAAAGATATCTCTCTTCCTGGTGTGTGGCCTTGCTAGTTAGATTTCTTGGACTTCTTAGTTAGTCTTGTGTGAAGGCTATGGGGTCCTTCCACAACAGCTATCGTCTTGAATACTTGTTGGGGGTCTTCCACATATGCTCCATGTTTGGTGAACCTGACTTGTAGACCTTTCTCTACTATCTGCCCAACACTAATTAAATTTTTGGTTATGGTAGGCACATACAACGCTTTGCTCAAAAGGTTCATACTACCATCTAGTGTCTTAACATTTCTAATTTGCTTGACTAAATGCTTGGTGTCATCACCTGTTTGTACCTCATGCTTTCCCGTTGGTTCTTCAAGATCAGATAAGAGTGCTACATTCCCTGCCACATGATTTGAACAACCTGAGTCATTGTAAAAGAGATGCTCATCATCTTTACCTTGCATGGATGTCATATTCATAATGGGCAGAGAATCCTCTTGATCTTTGGTGTAGTTATTGAAGTCCCTTCTTCCTCTAAACCCTCCTTGATAGTTGTTGTTTTTGTAGCCTTGATTGTAGTTGTGGTTGTAGTTGCCTCCACCATTGTTGTACCTGCCTCTTGGTTGTCCATAGACTCCTCTATGGAAGACTCTTCCCTTTGTTTCCTTGTATTTTTGTAGCATTCTTTAGTAGTGTGGTTGTTGAGACCACATATGTTGCATGGTGATTGTTGTAGGCTCTCCCCCTACCTTGCTTACCTCCTCTGCCCCTACCTTTAGTACCTCTTCCTCTTCTTGCATAATTGGCTTGAGAGGTACTAGTCTCTTCATCTTGTTTCTTACTTTTACCTTTATCCTTAGCTTTATTCTTATCTGTATAAAGGGCAAAAGATTGGTTACATCTTGAGTTGTTATCATTTCTGTTGAGCTTTTCTTAATGGGTGAAGAGTTGTCCCATCAAGTGTTGAGATCAGGTATCTACATATCCATGTAGAGATCCATGATTGCAGTAGTTAAGGATTCCCACTTGTCATCAGCTTTAATTCCATTGATGATCTAACTCACTATGTTCTCTTCCTGTATCTCTTCTCCAATGCTTGCAAGTTGTTCTACAACATCCTTCATTTTGTTCACATAGTCACAAACTCCTGTGTTTGATTGCTTCTTGAGAGTTGTGAATTCCATCCGCAACTGATTCTTCCTTGCTCTTGTGTTGGAGGAGAAGTATGATGAAAGCACTTCCCAAGTCTCTTGGGAGGTTTACAGTTTCTAACATGAGGTAACAAGAAATTAGAGATTGAGTTTACTAAATATGACCTTGCAAGAACATCCTTTGCACAACCTATGGTTAACCTCTCTTGCTCTTCTCTTGTTGGTTGATTCTTGCTCCTGAAGATTGGCATGTCGTCATCTCCTGAGATCTATCCACACTACAAGGAATACCGGCGTATAGCAACGGTTAAGGTGACAGAATTTCATCGCTATAAAATTGCAACTTGCATCGTAATTAGCATCGGGTGCGTCGATTAGATGACGCAAAAAATGACGGTATTTGCGACTTGGATTGCGATGCTCCCGTACAACGTCGCTTAAATGACGCTACTTAGATGCGTCGCTTAAGCGACGCTTTTTTGCATCGCATAAGCGACACTGCAAACCGTCGCATAAGCGACGCTAAAAAAATGTCGCTTATACGAATTGTGTTATTTTCATTACATACCATACTCACACTTATTGATATGCACTCATACACTTATACATGATGAAGATGCACACACACATGCATATACCTACATATACATATATACATGCACATACACACACATACACATAGAGTTATACATATAGACACACATACACAAGAACATGCACATATTGATACATACATATACACTTATACATGCACATGCATATACATACATATACGCACACATACACATGCACATACATACATATACACACACATACATATACACTTAGGTACACACATATGAATGAGTTATATAATTAAAGTATTAAAACACATATACACATGCACACACACATGCACATACCTACATATACACATATACATGCACATACACACACATACACATAGAGTTATACATATACATGCATATACATATACACACACATACACATGCACATGCACATACTCATACACACATATACACTTATACATGCACATGCACATACATACATATACACACACATACACATGCACATACATACATATACACACACATACATATACACTTAGGTACACACATATGAATGAATTATATAATTAAAGTATCAAAACACATATACACATGCACACACACACACACATACCTACATATACACATATACATGCACATACACACACATACACATAGAGTTATACATATACATGCATATACATATACACACACATACACATGCACATGCACATACTCATACACACATATACACTTATACATGCATGTGCACATACATACATATACACACACATACACATGCACATACATACATATACACACACATACATATACACTTAGGTACACACATATGAATGAATTATATAATTAAAGTATTAAAACACATATACACATGCACACACCCATGCACATACCTACATATACACATATAAATGCACATACACACACATACACATAGAGTTATACATATACATGCATATACATATACACACACATACACATGCACATGCACATACTCATACACACATATACACTTATACATGCACATGAACATACATACATATACACACACATACATATACACTTAGGTACACACATATGAATGAATTATATAATTAAAGTATTAAAACACATGCTTAATGAAAACAATAATAACAATCAACAGAACAAAACTCTTCATTACTTAATACCATACACACAATTCAAAACATAACTGAAATGAAAAATATATAGATAAAAAAAAAAATATATATCAATGTAAATACATATAATCCAATGTCATAATCAACTAAAATCCTAATCATCATCATCATGATCATCATCATCATCAGCAATATCATGATCATCCTGATCTTCCTCATCCTCATCGTCATGATCACCCTGTAATGATCGAGATCGTCCCTCCTGTGTTTGTCTCTCCACCTCATCCATATTTGTCTCCCCATAATACTCCTGTATTACATATAACAAACAGAAATCAATAAAATAATTAAAACATTCATAACAACAAAATAATTATATAAAACTTAAAAATACTCACAAAGGCATCAGGATGATCTTGTAAATACTCGCCCAAACGCCGATATCCAAAATGTGTAGCATACTCGATCTCGTGTTTCGTAGGATATTGGCCATAATCCTTTCGCTGCAATGAAACAAATAAAAAACATTAGTTGCTTGCATTTTAACTAAAATAAAAAAATACTCACAATGACACATATACTTACAAACGTAGCTACAAAACCATTATGGCCCATTTGGCCTAAGTGCAATGTGTGGCCTGACTCCACTCTCTTCTTTGCAGCAGCCTGTTTATTCAAGAAAAAAAATACATAAATTAAATGTAAAAAATTACTAAAATATATAAAAACTATAAATATAAACTATTAATTTGTGTACCTTCTGCTGAGGAAATGACTCCTGAGGACGTAGCTGTCTACGAAAAAACTGCCATGACTCAGGTGGTATGTTAGCTCGCCTCTTATTTTTTTCGACCATACAATATCTCCTGTTAATTTAATCTCAAACAAAAAAAAAGTGAGAATACATACACATATATACACACACATACACATACACATACACATACCCACATACACATATACATGCAAACATATACGCATGCATATATGTATATATATACACATATACATACATATAACATAAACACACATATACATATCCACATATATACGTACACACACATGCATGCATATACACTCATTCATACAAAATACATGCATTTATCCCACAATAATATGTAGTTGTGTATATGTGAATATGTGTGTATGTGTAAATGTGTATATGTGAATATGTGTGTATGTGTAAATATGTATATGTGAATTTTTTATTTATGTAGATAATCAAATTATTAATATCAAATACCATTATTTGTAGATTCTGATCAATCAGATGGAGCTCCACCACCGTCTCCTCATCGTGCAACGACTTTATACTGTAAGTATATGAAATATTTAATTTTAACTATATTTGATGGATACATAACTAATTTTTTTTTTATGTTTCTTATGATGTGCAGATTCTGATCAATTAGAGGGTACTCCACCACCTCCTACCCATGCAACGACTTCACATGTGTCCTCCAATAGGAATTATGATGAATTTTACTATCAAGAGCATATTATATGTTGGTGTAACTCTTGTTATGGCACGTATCGAAGACCACGATTGGAATGTATTCAACATGAGGCAGAGTATGGTACTTTTGAGCGTGCACCATCACCTAGTCAACGTGATAATGCTTGTGTATGTATTTTCTATATATATTAATGTCATTATTTTATTTAAAAACCATGTATAAAATCAAATTATTTGTTGATATACAGGAATACTTGCTCGATGATGATGATGATGATGATTTTTCTCATAATGTTAATATACCTCGTACACGTCATGGACTTGCTGTTCATCAATTACAAGCAGAGGTTTCTAGAAATCCTCTACCTCCTAGTTTAGAGAATGAAACGGCTAGAGATTATCCATTGCCAGCTCATGATCGTTCTTTAGTACAAACATATGATAGAAGAAGATATGGAGGATGGAATAGAGGACCACTTCCTTTAGGTGGAGAGGTTTTCAACTTTTGGGGTAATCGCTATATGATTGCTCCATCCACTATTACTAATGCTGGTCGTGGTCTCTTTATTGTAGAGGATTTGTATGTGCCTCCGAACTCTGAAGTCACTCTTATGTCATTTTGTGGTCCTATATATGGATGGGGAGATTGGCATCGACTTTCACGTTATGTTCAAAGCATGAGTACTTATGGAATATGCTTGAACGCAACATCCCTTACTAGTAGAAGGATTTTACATGCAGAAAATGAAAGATTATATATTGATGGAAGACCTTACACACATGGAAATATAGCAGGTTTAATAAATAGTAGTCGAGGATTACATAATAGTTCAAGGACTAATTGCACATTTGAGGAGCGTGAAAATAGTCATGAATCACCATACATGAGTAGAGATGTATCAAGATACATAGTTGTCAATGCTATTACTACATTACATGCTGGTGATGAACTATTAGTGAATTATGGATGGCGTAGACCTCCAAGAGCACCTTTTAGCTAGAGAGAATAAAAATTTTCTATCCATATTTAATAAGTTATATACTTAATTTTATATTTGAAGTTTAATTTTTATTCATTTATGGAATACTAATGAGTTTTATTTATATGTGTAGATTCCAACGTATGATGTTGATGATATTCGTCCACAGCATTCACAATTACCAGTGAGACCTCATTTATCAGAAGCTTCCATGAGGAGGCTACGCAAAACTAATCCTGTGCAATATGCAAAGTTGAAAGATCTATATTCAAAAGATGATAAAGTACAAGATTTGTGTGACAATGATGAAGATGATGGCATGGCAGATTTTATTGAGGATTGGTATCAAAATGACAGTGAGAGCATGGATATTTCTAAAAATGAGAAATATCTTCGAGAGGAATGTCTAAAGCATGTATATGAAGGAAGTCGTTTGACACGACTAAATGCGAGCTTACTTATTCTCAACCTTCAAAATCATTTTGGATGGAGTAATGTATCAGTTTCGACACTATTAAGGTATAAATTTCAATTTTCTATCTATTTATATATATATATGCATAAATAAATATATATATATATATATATATATATATATATATATATATATATATATATATATATATATATATATATATATATATATATATATATATATATATATATATATATATATATATATATATATATATATATATACATGCAAATTTTTATTCTTACTTTAGATAAGGTAAGAACAAGAACTTGAATTGAATGGAAACTTTTTGTCCGCGCATCTTTTAAAACTATTAATGCATCTTTCCAAATATTCGCAATGGTGACCTGGATGAGTCGCATGCACAGAGGTTACTCAGGAGACAGCAATCTGATTATAATGGAGTAGTCCACTTTGTATCGTAAAGTTTAGATGCTCATCATTGACATGCAAGAGGTTTACTGGACACCCGAGAAATCGTGCTCTATCTTGAGTAACCTCTGTGCATGCGATTCATCCAGGTCACCATTTTATGAACATATGTGTGAATTGACAGGATACGATTGTTTGGATGGCAGGATACGATTGTTTGGATGGTGGGATACGATTGTTTGTTTTGGAGGATATGAATGATTTGTCGATTCACACATATGTTCAGTTTGAAAGTGTGAATCGACAAATCATTCAATGAAGGTACATACTTCAAATCATCCAAAACAAACAATCGTATCCTGCCATCCAAATTTTGCGTAAATATTTTGAAAGATGCATTAATAGTTTTAAAATATGCGCGGACAAAAAGTATCTATTCAATTCAAGTTCTTGTTCTTACCTTATCTAAAGTAAGAATAGAAACCTGCATGTATATATGTATATATATTTATTTACCTTTTTTAATATATCGTTTTTTGATAAACTTACAGGTTATTATATGAAAAGTTTTTACCAAGTCAGAATATTCTTCCTATCTCACATGATGAAATGAAGAAGATAATCAACAATCTTGGTATAGATTATCAATGTATACATGCATGTCCTAACGATTATATTTTATATAGAGGTGAATATGCAGACTCTTTGACATGTCCCAAATGTCAATCTCCCCGATATAAGGGTGAAGAAGGTAAAATCCCAAAAAAGGTATTGTGACATTTTCCATTGGCTCCACGGATTAGACATAATGTTTCAAAGCCCCGAATTATCAAAGGTTTTGACTTGGGGACATGATCACAAAAGTATTGATGGAATAATCAGAATTCCTCATGATAGTGTTGCTTTTCAGCATATTGATTCTACATGGCCTGAATTTGCACAAAATCCATAGAATCTAAAGTTAGGAGTTGCATTAGATGGGGTTAATCCATTCTCCATGAAATCTAGTAAATGGTGAACATGGCCAGTGGTAGTCATAAACTACAATCTTCTGCCATATCTTAGCATTAAAAAGGAACATTTAATGCTTTCACTTTTAATCCCAGGAAAAAGACAAGTTAAAGATATGAATGTATATCTTGCTCCTCTCATTGACGATCTTCAACAGTTATGGAGAGGTATTAATGTCATTGATGTATCGAAAAGCATCAATGAAAGACATATTATGATTCGTAGTATTGTGGCTTGGACTATTCACGATTTTCCTGGATATGGCGTTTGTTCAGGTATTGATGTAATTTTTTTATTCAATATGCATGTAAATAAATACGATTTAATCTAATTATATTTTTATCATTTTCCATGATGCAGGAATATCTACTAAGGGTTATAAAGCTTGTCCATATTGTGGTGATTGGTTGAGATAAATGTATAGTAAGAATCTCAACAAAAATATTTATCTTCGACATCGACGATTCTTGCCTGATGATAATCCATTAAGATCTAAAAGAGAAGCGATACATTTTAATGGAAAGCTTGAAATAGGCCAGTATCCAAAACCTATGACGCCTATGGATTGGTATAAAAAATGGACAGATGGACCTCTGATAGATCCAGAAGCAGAAATCTTCAGTGATGATTCAGATAATGAGTATGTGAACAGAGGTAAAGGGAAATTGGCAGTCACAGAGAACATATCAATATGGTATTCTTTGGAGTATTGGAAAGAGTTAAAAGTATGTCATCTTCTTGATCCTATGCATATATTCAAAAATATTGGTTATTCACTATGGCAGCATCTTCTTGGACTAAAAGATACCACAGCATCAAGGAATGATTTGAAAGATCAAAAATCCAAACCAAAGTTATGGCCAGTTTTTGATAGACATCGACAAGAAACGACTTATGCATCTGCTCCTTGGGTACTTACAACAAAAGAGATACAGACTATCAACAATAGAATTCAATTGATCAAGACTCCTACAGGCTATGGAGCATCGTTTCAAAACATGTTTACTGTGGATGATAAGAGCTTATCTGGGTTAAAGACCCATGACTGGCATAACTTTTTGAAACATATTTTACCTTTGGTTATCGATGGATGTACAACAAAAGGAGTACAACATGTGATCTATCGTTTTGGATCACTTATAAGGTAATTATGATACTTTTATATTTAATATGTATGAATACTGGATATCTTTTATTTTTTAATTAACTTCTTTACAATTGTTTTTATGATTTGTATAGGTGGATTACATCCAAAGGGATCGATAAAAATTCGATCCCACAAAAAAAATGTGAATGCAAAGAGCTACTATGTTTGATGGAAAAAGAACTTCCTACTTCATTTTTTGATATTCAAGGTCATTTACTAGTCCATCTTGTAGATGAGATAGAGATTGCTGGTGTTGTCAACACTCGATGGATGTTTTGGGTCGAGCGATTTATGGGAATACTAAAAGGTTACGTGCGACAAAGAGCAAAACCAGAAGGATCCATGGCAAAGGGTTGGATGCTTGAAGAGTGCATGTATTACGTTAGTGAGTACCTTGAAAGAGTTCATGAAGAAGCTCCACGTGCATGGACCAACGAGTCTTCTTCAAAAATAACAGATGAGGTATTATCAGGTAAGGGGGTTCCATTCTTATTTACATTTCAAGAAAAAAATGATGTTTCTACTTTTGTAGCATATAATACCGAATGCATGCAAGCATTCCTTAGCGAGTACGAGGAACTTCAAAGTCTCCAAAGTAAAAGGCGAAAAAACAAAAGATCTAGACGTAATCTTGATAATAATGACATTACAGATATACCTTCTTTCACGGATTGGCTATATAGTCGTTTGCAACGTGCCAACGCAAATAATGAAGAAATCTTAGATGAGCAAAGAGAGTTAATGATAGGTTGTGAACAAAAGGTAATTTTATTAAAATATATATTTTAATTTTTTCATATATGTATGTTAGTTTCTATTTACTAATTGAATTTATTTTGCAGGCTCGAATGTTCACTAATATGTGGGCTTTTGGACAGCATATTAGAATCAAAGCCATTGATTCTTTACGTAAAATAGAGGATTCTCGTATTGTTGCTTGTTTCAAGTAACTATCACGTGCTAGCTCAAAAGACACGAACCTTATAGATAGCAAACTTGCTTACGTAGAAACTATTGTTGGTATCTACGAAATTTCATTTCGTACATTCAAACAGGTAGAAAAAAGTTTATATATAATTTTTAGAGTTAGTTATTTTTTTAAGCACCTAATAATGGGACGTTTTTGTTGTTATATATTTTGATAGGTCATTTTGAAGGTTGACTGGTATCGAGCGGAGTATAAAGGTAGTAATTCTACAATAAGAAAGGAATTATCTGGGTTTTGGGCAATTGATTCTTCCAAGGTAATGCGATCTACTAAAGAACCATATATTCTTCCTTGAACAAGCATTTTTTTATAAAAACCCAGATGCTCATCCTTGGTGGCAAGTCATTCATGTGCAACCTAGAGGTAGGTCATTGTTTGAATAGTTTATTGTTAGAGAGATTGAAGAAAGTCCTCTTGATGATTCAGCATCAGGATCTGATACATCAACATCTGGAATAGAAATTAGACTCATTATATGTGATAATGATACTAATCTTTTTGATGAAGGGGATAATTCTCTACCTGCTGATTCTACTGATGAGGAAGAGGAATTACCAGAAATAGATATTAATCCACCAATAGATGATGTGATTCATGAGAACATAGATTTAACAATAGAAGAAATAAATGAAATCAATAAGGATAATGAAGATGAGACTATATTGATGTCTTACCAAAATGATGGCAATAATGAAAACATATGAGCAGATTAGATAGTAACTTGAAGCTTCTGAATGGATATCAGATAATAGGTTTTTATTATTAACTTGAATAACGATGAATCCTACTAGAGAGATGAAATCATGTTCTTCTAATTTAGAACATGAAGCTCGGGGGTATGCCTAATTATTTTATATATAGCTTTATCTTCGAGGAGTAAATTTTTATCATGTATGTATGCATATGTGTGTGTATTCATGTGTATTATGTGTATACATATATTAGTATGCATATATATGTATTTCATGTATGTGTATGTGTTTGCATGTGTGTGATATATATATACATGTGTTAAATATGCATATGTGTATATATGCATATGCATTTATGTAAAATATTCATGTATTCATGTACGTAGGCAATGTCTCTGCTCTGCTATCACGTGCTGGAGGTGGTATAGGTGTCCTGAAAATAGATAGATAAAAATAAATAAAAATATGTGCTATAATATCATTAAAGAAGTTTTTGAAAAAAACATACCTATGAGCAGATAGCTCTCTTCTTGCGTGTGGAGCCGCAGAAGAGCCCTTGTCTGATCGCGTAAGCATCTGGATCGTATAATCCAGCTCCTCATCAGACATCTCTGTGTAGTCCCGCATTATGGCCCCTAGAGTATCTGACGGAACTCTTGCTCTCATAAGACTTTTTATGAGAGTGAGTTTCGCCTTTCTCTCTCTACTCGGATCCATAATACCTAACATATAAAACAAAATGGTTAGAAATCAATATATATACGTGTATGTGTGTGTATGCATGTGTATGTGTGTGTATGCATCATTATGTGTGTAAGTGTCTATGTGTGTTTGTGTGTGTCTATATGTGTGTGTGTGTGTCTATGTGTATGTGTGTATGTCTATGAGTGTGTATGTGTTTATGTGTATGTATGTATCTATGTGTGTGTATGTGTCTATGTGTGTATGTGTATGCATGTATGTATGCATATATGTGTGTATGCATGTGTATGTGTGTGTATGCATCATTATGTGTGTATCTGTCTATGTGTGTATATGTGTATGTATGTGTGTGTTGTCTATGTGTATGTGTGTGTGTCTATGAGTGTGTATGTGTTTATGTATATGTATGTATCTATGTGTGTGTATGTGTCTATGTGTGTATGTGTATGCATGTATGTATGCATATGTGTGTGTATGCATATGTATGTGTCTGTATGCATCATTATGTGTGTCTATGTATGCATGTGTATGTGTGTATGCATCATTACGTGTGCATGTTTCTATGTGTGTATGTGTGTGTATATGTGTGTGTGTCTATGTGTATGTGTGTGTGTTTATGAGTGTGTATGTGTTTATGTGTATGTATGTATCTATGTGTGTGTATGTGTCTATGTGTGTATGTGTATGCATGTATGTATGCATATGTGTGTGTATGCATATGTATGTGTGTGTATGCATCATTATGTGTGTCTATGTATGCATGTGTATGTGTGTATGCATCATTACGTGTGTATGTGTCTATGTGTGTATGTGTGTGTGTATATGTGTTTGTATGTGTGTATGCATGTGTATGTGCATGTGTATGTGCATGTATGTATCTATGTGTGTGTATGTGTGTATGTGTGTATGTATATGCATGTATGTATGCATATATGTGTGTATGCATGTGTATGTGTGTGTATGCATCATTATGTGTGTATGCATCATTATGTGTGTATGTGTCTATGTGTGTATGTGTGTAGGTATATGTGTGTGTTGTCTATGTGTATGTGTGTGTGTCTATGAGTGTGTATGTGTTTATGTATATGTATGTATCTATGTGTGTGTATGTATTTATGTGTGTATGTGTATGCATGTATGTATGCATATGTGTGTGTATGCATATGTATGTGTGTGTATGCATTATTATGTGTGTCTATGTATGCATGTGTATGTGTGTATGCATCATTACGTGGGCATGTGTCTATGTGTGTATGTGTGTGTATATGTGTGTGTGTCTTTGTGTATGTGTGTGTGTTTATGAGTGTGTATGTGTTTATGTGTATGTATGTATCTATGTGTGTGTATGTGTCTATGTGTGTATGTGTATGTATGTATATATGCATATGTGTGTATATGCATATGTATGTGTGTGTATGCATTATTATGTGTGTCTATGTATGCATGTGTATGTGTGTATGCATCATTACGTGTGTATGTGTCTATGTGTGTATGTGTGTGTGTATATGTGTTTGTATGTGTGTATGCATGTGTATGTGTGTGTATGTATCTATGTGTGTGTTTGTGTCTATGTGTGTATGTGTATGCATAAATGTATGCATATGTGTGTGTATGCATGTGTATGTGTGTGTATGCATCATTATGTGTGTATGTGTCTATGTGTGTATGTGTGTAGGTATATGTGTGTGTTGTCTATGTGTATGTGTGTGTGTGTCTATGAGTGTGTATGTGTTTATGTATATATATGTATCTATGTGCGTGTATGTATCTATGTGTGTATGTGTATGCATGTATGTATGCATATGTGTGTATGCATATGTATGTGTGTGTATGCATCATTATGTGTGTCTATGTATGCATGTGTATGTGTGTATGCATCATTACGTGTGCATGTGTCTATGTGTGTGTATATGTGTGTGTGTCTATGTGTATGTGTGTGTGTTTATCAGTGTGTATGTGTTTATGTGTATGTATGTATCTATGTGTGTGTATGTGTCTATGTGTGTATGTGTATGCATGTATGTATGCATATGTGTGTGTATGCATCATTATGTGTGTCTATGTATGCATGTGTATGTGTGTATGCATCATTACGTGTGTATGTGTCTATGTGTGTATGTGTGTGTGTATATGTGTTTGTATATGTGTATGCATGTGTATGTGTGTGTATGTATCTATGTGTGTGTATGTGTCTATGTGTGTATGTGTATGCATGTATGTATGCATATGTGTGTGTATGCATGTGTATGTGTGTGTATGCATCATTATGTGTGTATGTGTCTATGTGTGTATGTGTGTAGGTATATGTGTGTGTTGTCTATGTGTATGTGTGTGTGTCTATGACTGTGTATGTTTTTATGTATATGTATGTATCTATGTGTGTGTATGTATCTATGTGTGTATGTGTATGCATGTATGTATGCATATGTGTGTGTATGCATATGTATGTGTGTGTATGCATCATTATGTGTGTCTATGTATGCATCATTACGTGTGCATTTGTCTATGTATGTATGTGTGTGTATATGTGTGTGTGTCTATGTGTATGTGTGTGTTTATGAGTGTGTATGTGTTTATGTGTATGTATGTATCTATGTGTGTGTATGTGTCTATGTGTGTATGTGTATGCATGTATGTATGCATATGTGTGTGTATGCATATGTATGTGTGTGTATGCATCATTATGTGTGTCTATGTATGCATGTGTATGTGTGTATGCATCATTACGTGTATGTGTCTATGTGTGTATGTGTGTGTGTATGTGTGTGTGTCTATGTGTATGTGTGTATGTCTATGAGTGTGTATGTATTTATGTGTATGTATGTATCTATGTTTGTGTATGTGTATGCATGTATGTATGCATATGTGTGTGTATGCATATGTATGTGTGTGTATGCATAATTATGTGTGTATGTGTCTATGTGTGTATGTGTGTGTGTATACATTATGACAGTGTATGTAAGCATGTGCATTATGTATGCATATAAGTATGTATGTATGCATATGCATATGCATTATGTATGCATATGCATATGCATTATGTATGCATATGCATATGCATTATGTATGCATATGCATATGCATTATGTATGCATATGCATATGCATTATGTATGCATATGCATTATGTATGCATATGCATATTCATATGCATTATGTATGCATATGCATATGCATTATGTATGCATATGCATATGCATTATGTATGCATATGTGTGTGTGTGTATGCATATGCATGTAAGTATGTATGTATGCATATGTGTGTGTGTATGCATATGCATGTGAGTATGTATGTATGCATATGCATATGCAATATGTATGCATGTATGTGTATGTGTGTATGCATATATGTGTGTGTGTCTGTATGTGTGTATGCATGTGTATGTGTGTGTATGCATCATTATGTGTGTATGTGTGTGTGTCTATGTGTATGTGTGTGTATCTATGAGTATGTATGTGTTCATGTGTGTGTATGTGTCTATGTGTGTATGTATCTGTGTGTGTGTATGTATCTATGCATGTGCATTATGTATGCATGTAAGTATGTATGTACATTATATGCATATGCATATGCATTATGTATGCAAATGTATGCATGTATGTGTTTATGTGTGTATGTCTCTCTATGTGTGTGTATGCATATATGTGTGTGTATGTGTGTGTATATGTGTCTGTATGTGTGTATGCATGTGTATGTGTGTGTATGCATGTGTATGTGTCTATGTGTCTATGTGTGCATGTGTGTGTATATACTATATGTGTGTGTGTCTTTGTGTATGTGTGTGTACCTATGAGTGTGTATGTGTTTATGTGTGTATGTGTCTATGTGTGTGTATGTGTTTATGTGTATATGTGTATGCATGTATGTGTATGTGTGTGTATGTCTCTCTATGTGTGTGTGTGTATGCATATATGTGTGTATGTATATGTGTGTCTATGTGTGTATGCATGTGTATGTGTGTGGATGCATCATTATGTGTGTATGTGTATGTGTGTATATGTGTGTGTATGTGTGTGCGCGTCTATGTGTGTGTATGTGTGTGCGCGTCTATGTGTATGTGTGTGTGTCTATGAGTGTGTATGTTTGGATGTGTGTGTGTATGAATTTGTGTCTATGAGTGTGTATGTTTGGATGTGTAAGTGTATATGTTTGTCTATGTGTGTATGCATGTGTATGTGTGTGAATGCATCATTATGTGTGTGCATGTATATGTGTGTGCATGTGTATATGTGTGTGCATGTGTATGCATTATGTGTGCATGTGTGTATGTGTATGCATTATGCATTGTGTACGTGTGTATATGTGTGTGTATTTGTGTGTATGTGTGTGTGTGTCTATGCGTATGTGTGTGTGTGTGTCTATGCGTGTATATGTAACATATGTATGTGTGTGTAAGTGTGTGTGTGTGTGCATACCTGCCAATGGTCTTGCTCTCTCTCTCTCCCTCTCGCACGCGCTCTTTCTCTCTCTCTCTCTCTCTCTCTCTCTCTCTCTCTCTCTCTCTCTCTCTCTCTCTCTCTCTCTCTCTCTCTCTCTCTCTCTCTCTCTCTCTCTCTCTCTCGGTCTCTCTGTTCTTGCTCGCGTCCAAGTCCTGGCACAAATGTGCCGAGAGAAATGAAATTTGTTTTTTACATTCCAGAGCGTCGCATATGCGATGCTCTACAGTTTTCCAACGTCATTAAATTCGTTGCTAATCAGCGATGGTAATAGCGACACTTTTTAAGTAGCGTCGCTTATGCGACGCTATCGTCGGGCAAAAAAAAAATCAAAATTCCTACTATCGCTTATGCGACGAGTTCGTCGCATAAGCGACGGTTCTCGTTTTTTTCCCGATTCGGGAGCGTCGCTACGCCCCCCTTTTTCTTGTAGTGCCATTTTATGAGCATGTGTAGAGACCAAAATAGCAAGTCTTAGCTCATAGTTAAACCCCCTACTCATCCCTTTTGATCCATTGATTAGAGGATCATACTCCAAAGCACTTAGGTGATTATTTTTGGTTCCTAGGAAGCTAAAGGGGTCTACTTTACACTCCTTAACTTGTTCTTGGATGGTGTGAAACACGTCTTTGGAGTACCACTTCATTTCTGGAATCTTTCCACCATCTCATTCAACAAATCTCAAGGAGGAAGTCCTGGCTGGACATATCCATTAGTTCCGAAAGATCGGTGTCCATGAGTTCCACGAGATGGGTGCCTCTACCTTCCGAGGTGAGGTGTGTGTCTTTCCAATTCATTATACTCTCAAAAAAAAGAAAAAAAAAGACATGGCGCCTTACGTATACTTAATGTGAACCGAGAAGGTCGCATGGAAATACAACCAGCTGCTCTCAGCTTTCCATGTCTCAGCTTTCCACGAGCTGTGAGGAGCTTTCCATGCAGGCAGGCCTTGTGTAGATTCGAACCCTCTAGAAGCTAGTAGAGGGTTGACTGATGTATGAACGGCGTCACGTCCTCTAACTGTTAACTATCTTTCTCCTTCCTCGACAATCGTCACAAGTACTCACACTCGCCACCGCCCATCTTGCCATCTCTTGCGTTCATGTACGTCAATGGCGATTTCACTTCGCACGAGACGTAGCAACTACAGACTTACTGTACAATCCACAGTAGACTCGTTGCATTCACACGTCAAAATCAGTGACGACTTATTGAAATGTCTGTATTCTCTCTCATTCGTGTAAGTGATACGCTCTCTCTCTCTATCTCTCTCTCTCTCCATGCAAATTGAAACAATGCGCATGTCTTCATCATCACGATTCACGACAGCTTGCCTGTAGCCAGGCCGTTTTCACTCTACGTCATCTTCCTAGCTCTGCATATTTTCATGCAGTTCGTTCGAACAAGATGCGCTTGATGATTCTCAGGAATGAAGACTCGATTTGTCTACACTCTATCTCTTGTTAGAGTGTCTGTGTAACGGCATCAGAGTTTCAAAGCGCATTTTTTTTTCCGACTAGCTGTGTGAAAGTTTGCAGAGGTACGTCCAAAAAAGTTAATCGACGACTGCACAGAAACGTGGTCGTTTCGGTGATGATGAAGATGCATGCTCCTTTTATGCACTTTTCATGACAGCCGCTCTGTTACCTCCGCCATTCCTAATCTTGGCGCTGTGTCTTGGCCGCTACATCCCGTCCGAATGGACCATGGCTTCATTTTCTTTGACATCGACGTATGAACTTTTCTGCTTTGAAGTATATGTTTTATCTTTTCCTTCCTCACAAAAATCCGACAAGATCGTGATCACCAATCCCATTGAATGGACGGGAGTAAGAAATGTTTGCTTTTCCCTCCTCTTCTTCCCTTGGCATCGTATGTGGGACAATTTTCGTTGTACTGTACAAAACTTTGAGAGCCAGAGATGGAAAAGGCCTACAAAGAAAGGACAAGCAAGAGATGAAAACGTAGACATTAGCTTCGCTTGCTAAGATCTGCACAAGCAATGCCCAAACAATTGAAAGCATGAGATGAAAACGTAGACATTAGCTTCGCTTGCTAAGATCTGCAAGAAGGGTTACAATTTGAGGGTTTGATGCATGTAACCATGGTTGCTTTGTAAAATAAACTTGTCACAGAAAGAAGGTGAGACTGGCTGTCCATGTGTGCGCGTAAGTGACCATTTAAGTGTAGTGCCATATCAAAGATGGAACGTTCGTTCAAGAACTTCATTGAATTCGCCATATCATTATATTGTGGCACGCCCTGAGCCTATTTCAAAAACTGATTTTCCTTGATTTGAAGGTCGCGGTAAACCTTCTACTTTGTTGCGTTGTAAATATCTTTTTCTAGAATTCTTTATAAATACGTATGGATCATTAGAAAATAGAGTTTCTTTGAAAAGGGATATATATATATATATATATATGTTTAAGGTGATTCATTGCTTTAGGTCAAACATGGAAAACTTTTATGAACTCATTTTGCAATCTCTAACGCACTTGGGATTTGATCCTAGATTTGTTAGAATGATTGCCTAGGTGTTGGGCAATGCCTTTGTCTACATTAATATAAAAAAAAAGAACCTTTCAGACCACGTGAAGCTTAAAAGGTCTATCCGAAAAGGCTCGTCTCTAGCTCCTCTGCTTTTTGCTATTGTTGTTGATAGCCTCAACTGTGTCGTTGAAAATCAGATGAAGTACAAAAATATGAGAGGCCTTATGCTTCCGCAGAGTCAAGAACAAATGGTTTTGAAAATGTTTGGTGATGGTACTAACAAATTTATTCATAACAAGACAATGAGGGAATATTTTTTTCCAACCCCTCCTTAATAATATTTTATGTATAGACATGCATCCTTGTATTTTTTGTATTTTCCCAACCTTCATGGATTCCATAAATATTTTTATTTGATGGAAATAAGAAATCAAGAATAAGGAAGATTCCACCATAGTAAAAGTAGATGAACTACCTTGTAGTGAATGTTGAAATCAAATCCTAAGATAAATATGGACTAGGACAAGTGGTCTTTGAAGATTCAAATTTTAAGCTTCATCCACCCTCCCTTTTCAAAGAGTCGAAATGCGTTTCCAAAAACTCACGCTCCACCATAGAAGTTTTAGTCCTACACAAAATATTCATAAAAAATGGGCATGAGTGACAAACATTTCTTCCGAAAATCGAGAATAAACAATCCAAATGCCCAAATTAGGGCATTCCCAAAAAATAAAGGTGATATTTATTGGGAGTGCATGGATGGAAAAAACCACCATTTGAGTTGCATATTCTTGAAAAATCAAGGGTTTGAGTTCTCTTTCTTTGAATGTGGTCTTTCTTTGACTGCATTTTTCTCTCAACATTATCAATTGGTATATTCTAGTGCTAATTTTTCTTACATAGTATTAGAGCTCAGAAGGCTCTCAGTGGTGCAAAAGCTAAAATACCAAGGTCATAGAGGCTTCAATGAAAAAAAGAGATAATATTGCAAGTGGTGCATCATCAATGTATCAAAATCAAGGGGGTTTCTCAACAAGAGTACATAGAGCACAATCAAGAGAAAAAAATGATGGAAATCATCCCAATGTTACGGACACAACCACCAACCTTCATGGAAGGTAAGCTTGATGGTACAAATTACACCTTCTGGAAGTTTAAAGTCACTTCTATCCTTGATTCATGTGAGCTTTTGGAGACTATTCTTGCGACTGGTCATAACCCCCAAAGAAACACCTAATCCAAATAATCTTGGTCTAATGATTGTGGTTAGAAATGTAGAAATACACATGCGCTCTATGCTCTACTTAAAAGTACTACTAATAGTGCTCTCTGAACTTGGGAAAATATTGAGAAATCAATACAAAGCTTGTAATTTGACATGGATTGAGAGCTTGGAGAATCAGCTAGCAATAGAAATATTTGTTGATGGGGAAACTATAGAGGTTTCTATCACAAGCATAAAAAAGCCAAGTGAGGAGCTAGCTTTGTATTGTCTTGGAATTTTTCCTCCAAAGTTCTCTTAATATACTCAAATCAACCACCAACCTTTAGCTTTCAATGCCTTACTTATGGAGGAGGAGCTATGTTTTAAGGAAGGAAGTGGTAGCAACAATGGATATGTTGCATTCATAGAAAATGACAAAGGAGGCAAAGCCACTCTTCAAAAGATGGAGAAAAAAAGAAAAATGATAAAAAGAATTTCAAGTAAGACTATTTCCACTATAGGGAAAAATGTAATAGAATTCAAGATTGTGGCATGAAGAAGGCAGAAGAGAATAATGGATCTTGAAAAGGGGTGGAATGGGCATGGAGTGTTCCAACACTACAAAAAAAGAGATTGAGTTATTTTTTATGATAGAGGAGGTATGCTCATCAATTGGATATTTTGGAACTCAGTTTATTCATGCATGTTCACTAGTGATGCCTCTTGTTTGATGATGGGTAGAACCTCTAAAGAAACCTATCATATTAAAGGTAGGCAATAATGCAAGATGTCCTGTAGAGGGCATATGTATGATTTGTTTCCTTAATTATAGTGGAGATATCAAATAACTTTCAAATTTGTTATATTTTCTACAAATCAAATGAAATCTACTTTCAATAGCTTCTATAACTCATCAAGTTCATCAAGTATCTTTCAGTAAGACAGGAGCTATGACTATTGATAGTAACAACAATATTTTTGGGACTCACATAAAGGGGAACCCCCTATATGAGTTGTCTACTCTTACAATCACTACAAGTGTGGGCACAAGTAATTAATGGCATGAGATATTTATCCACATCAAATACCATGTACAAAAGTAGTTACATCATACGAGAATGGTTGCACACCTACCATCGATTGCAAACATGAAGGAACCATGTGAAGCATACATAACATGCAAACAAGAGAGGAAGGCATCACAAGAAAGCAAGAATAGAGAGAGCTATTCTCTATAGTTGGTGGATGTTTACTTGTGCCAAAAACTGCTTACACATGCCTTGGGAAGATCTTCCTACTTCATGTTAGATCATCAAGGATTGTTGCAGGAAGATGTTGGTGTACTTCCTTTACAATAAGGCTCAAGGTTTTGGTAAATTAAAAGAATGGCATCAGCTTGTTGAAACTAAAACACAGAAGAAGATGAAGAAATCTACAATGCATGGTGGTCTTGAGTTTACATCAAATGAGTTTGAAGATATTTCAAGAGTAAAGGAATCAAGAATCAACTCACAATGGCACATAACCTTCAACAAAACACTATTGCAGAACATCAAAATAAAACTATTATGGAAATGCTAGGGGTGCATGTTGAAGGAAAATGGTTTCCAAATAAATTTTGGGTAGAGGCTGTCAATACTACAATCTACATCTTGAATTGATGTTACACAAAGGAACTTAATGGAAAAACTCCACAAGAGGCCTACACTAGTAAATGACCATCTATTTCCCATTTCAAAGTATTTGAAATTGAATGTTTCGTACATGTTCCAGATAGAGAGGGAACAAGCATCAACAATGAGAATAACAAGGCTTATGAGCTTTACAATATTGTGACTATGAAATTCATGCTGAGTCCCAATGTGGTGTAAGTAGCAACCACATGCACTAGAGGCGAAAAAGAGAGCTTCCAAGTTATTATGAGGCAAAGTGGAAGTCCACTATGAACCTGGCCCAAGCACTATCCCTTGAACCCAAGATAAGGAAGCATCATGTTTTGGTGATGAGTGTCAAAGTCACCAACCTATTGTCACTCGAGCAAAAAAATCCATTGCCACATTGGGTGAGGCAGCTCTATGATTCTGCAAGCCCCATCTCATAGTCACTAGAAAAGGTTGCAAATGGAGCAAGATGATCATAGAGAATAGAGGAGCAAAGATGGGTAAGCCTTTGTATTGTAAATAGAGCCCTCATTGTTGAATGGATTTAAGGACAATCAAAGGAACCAACCAATGTGGAAGAGGCACTCCATGATCTGAATTCGAGGGCTGTCAGGCAAATAAATTATGACAATATCATGAAGAATGGAACTTGGGAGGTAATGGATCAACCCCCTAAGCATAAATTCATCTGTACCAAGTGGGTTTGGAAGCTAGTACAAGGTTCATGATACTTTCAAAAACTAAAAATCAAGACTTATTTCATAGGGTTACTCACAAGTTGAAAGCATTGAATTTTGTGAATCATTTGTTCTTGTTTCAAAGATGACTACTTTCTAAGTAGTAATATGTATGGCTGAATATAAACGATGGCCGCTCTACCATATGGATATCAAATAACCTCATGGAGGAGGTATATGTGCCTTAGCCACTAGGCTTTGAGGCTCCCCATTCAAAGAACAAGATATGTTAGCTGAAGAAGGCATTATATGGGTTGAAACAAGCCCCTAGAGTATGGTACCAACACATAGATAAGTATCTCTTGGATCAGGGTCTAACAATATGTGGTTCTCATGCGAACCTATATTTTCTAAAGGTAGGAGGGAAGAAAATTATAATTTTACTCTATCTAGGTGACCTTGTCATTACATGAAATGATTATAGTAGTCGTCAACAAATGGAAGATTTGAGTTGAGAGTTTGAAATGATAGACTTTGTCTTAGTGCATTATTCGTCAAGCCTTCAACTATGGCACAAACTAGGGAAGGATTTTATCTCTCAACAACAATATCCAAGATAGGATTTTAATTCATTTGACATGGAGGATTGCAGGGAGATCTCTAAACCTATGGAGCTCAACACAAAATTATGTACTAAAGGTACTTCATTTCCAATGGATATTTAAAGGTACAAGAAATTATTTGGAATTCTGATCTACTTATGAAATAGAAGACTATATATCTCCTATGGTATTGGAGTAGTAAGTAGGTTCTCTAATAAGCCTTTCAAACTCATTGGAATGCAAACATGCAGATGCTCAATTATGTGAAAGGAACAACTCATTATGGTATTCTCTATGAAGAAGGATCATCTCTGGTTGAATACTAGGATTTAGATTGTATATGAGATATTGATACAAGAAAATCAATTTTGGGGTATTTCTTTTCTTTTGGATTTGGTATTTTCTCTTAGATCAATAAGAAGCAACCGAATGTAGCATTATCTTCTATTTAAGCAAAGTACAAAGTAGCATGTGTTTTTGGATGTAAAGTAGTATGGTTGAGGAGCATCTCATAGCACATAGGATTACAAGGAGAGGAGGCTACATGGTTGAATTGTGACAATAGAGTTTTCATATCATCAAGATTCTATTTTTTATTCATATACCAAACATATAGAAATTTTATCACTATGTGCATGAGATGATTGGAACGGGGACTTGGAGATACATTATTGGCCAACTAAATAAAGTGGAGCAAATATCTTCACCAAGGCTCTTGGGAGAGATCAACTTCATTGATACTTTCAAAATCTTGACATTCAATCAAGGAGGTAGTTCACTATAGGATGGAGATTGAGGGTGGTGTTAGATATTGTAACAAGTCTCCTAATCCTCAATCACAATCCCACACCGAATAATAGACATCAGCACAACAAGATATAAAGAAGAAAATTAGAATATACATAGAACAAGAAGAGAAAACTTTATTATCTATGCATATTTACGAAACAGTTCTGATCTGCATTACAAAATCTATCAGATATCTTCAATGTGAGGGCTCATCTAATTCAACCACCGGTGAGCTCATAGAAGAGAGAACTTTATTATCTATGCATATTTACAAAACAGTTCTGATTTGCATTACAAAATCTATCAAATATCTTCAATGTGAGGGCTCATCTAATTCAACCACCCGCGAGCTCATCTCAATCCGAGTCTCAATCACAATCACAATCTAAATCCCAATCTCAATCTCAATCACAATCCCAAAAGTCAAAAACGATCCCCATCAATGTACGACCATCCTCCTTTTCTTCTCTTAGTCTTTGTCTTTTTGGATCTCCACATTTTTTTCCAGTGCATGTCCAATCATGCCTTCCTAGACATGCACTCTTAGAATCTGCATGCTCCAAGATAGCATCTTTTCACATGTCTCATGCAAGACTTCTAGACAACCCATACATTTAGTTTTCATATTCACCTGAAGAAGTGTACATGCAAAAATAGAGGCGATCCCTGCAACACACTTATAAACACGTGAATCACCCAAAAACAATCCATATACCCATGTGCATTTTCTAAATCCGTGAATAAGATGATTCAAGGCTTCTCTTTTTTTTGTTTTTTAAAGTAAGTGTTGGAAAACTACACTTTTTCGAGCCCTGTAACTCAAAGATGGTGAGGAATTAGGTTAAGATTGTGAGAAGCAAAAATATTTTCAACATGTACAATAGTGTTAGAGACACCTTAGGTCCAAATCTGCTTCCAAACATCACTTTTGGGCCCTAGAAAATTGTAAATTCTAGAGAGAGATGAAAAACATGGAAAATTTCTTCATTAACCTATCTTCATGCGACCAAATGAGACATAAAACATAGGAACTACGAAAATATCAATCACGTGAAGTTTTTCTACTAAGAGTATTCTACCTTTCTCTCATACAACACTTTCTCAGATTCCTTCATCTTCATTCTCAAATTTAACACACAAATTTCATATGAAAACTTTCTAGAGAGATAATGTAAACACTTATTGCTACAAAAGTTTGCAAATATGATCAAAATATCCTAAACATAAAATTTCATTATTACCTACACATCTTTTATTTGGAAAATCAATGTGGCATCTTACAATTCTCCCCTCTTTTAAGAACTTTGTCCTTAGAGTTGGAAAGAAGGATAATGTTCCATAAACTCATCTAAACCAACCCAAGTTGAATCTTCAATAGGATATGCAAACCACTTAACTAAAATTTCCACTATTTCACGATTCCTAAGATGTTTTATTCTCTTATCCATTACAACTTCTAGTTCAATCTCAAAAGTGGCATCTTCCTTCAACTTAGATTTGTCTTGCAAAATGTGACTAACATTAGGAACATACTTTTTAAGTAATCCAACATAGAAAACTGGATGAATTTTCAAAGTGTTAGGTAGGTCAAGTAATTATGTAACAAAACCAGCTTTCTTTAAGATTTTAAAAGGACCGGCATAATGTGGAGACAATCGACGATCTTTGCCTAAAACTAGATTTGATTTAGAAGGATTCACTTTCAAAGAAACCAGATCATTTGTTCTAAATTCAAAGGGTCTCCTTTTGAGATCATGATATAATTTATGACATTTCTATGCATCTTTCATGTTCTTCCGTACTTTATTTATCTCCAAATCCATGATTTCAAACATCTGTTTGGATACCTCAACCTGATTTTGTGAATTAAAAAGTGAATGAGGCAACAAACAATTATAGCCATACATTGCTTCAAAAGGTGTCATCTTAATAGATGAATGACATGCACTATTATATGAATACTCAACCAAAGGCAAATATTTAGTCTAATTGTTTTGCTTATCATTCACATACATACGTAACATATCCTCAAGCATCCTATTAACCCTCTCGGTCTCACCATCAATTTGAGGATGAAATGTAGTACTCATGCGTAATTTTGTTCCTATGCATTGAAATGTTGCTTTCCAAAAATTAGATGTACACCTTGCATCCCTATCAAAAATTATACTTTTAGGTATACCACGTAACCTAAAAATTTCTTTTATGAGAAGTTTAGCAATATGCAAAGCTGTATCAGTTTTCCTCAGGGGAAGAAAATGTGTCATCTTTGTAAGATGGTCCACAAAAACAAAGATGGTATCATGCCCACTTCTGGTCACATGTAACTTTGTTATGAAATCCATACAGATGGATTCCCATTTTTTATCAGACACATCTAATGGTTGTAACATACCACGACTCCGTTTAAATTCAGCCTTAACATGTTGACATTTTAAACATTCTTTCACATGCCTCTTAATATAATACTTCATACATGGCAAGTAATATGAAGCTTTCACTTTTTCATAAGTCTTGGAAAAGCCACGATGTGCAGAGAAAGGTGCATAATGACAGTCATGCCAAATCTTTTCTTTCAAAATAGATTCTAAAGAAATACATAAACGAGAATTACAATACAAATCATTATTTTCCTTAGAACAAAGAACCTAGATTCGTGTCCAAAAATTTCAAGATTGCTACATAAAATAAATCTTCTTTTAATTATTTTCCAATATCAAAATTAGAAGATAAAATAGAAATTGAATTGCATAAAGGTTTATGACTCAAAGCATTGACCACTTTGTTTTCTTTTCCTGCTAAGGATTTAATATCAAAATGATATTGACTTAACAATTGGATCCAACATTTTTGTCTATTGTTAAGTAAAGGTTGAGTGAAATTTTATTTAATCTCTAATGATTGGTTCTTAATTTAATATCAAAATTATATTGACTTAACAATTGGATCCAACATTTTTGTCTATTGTTAAGTAAGGTTGAGTGAAATTTTATTTAATCTCTAATGATTGGTTCTTAATTCAACTATACTTTTAACTTTCTTAGGATCTATGTGAATCCCTTCCTTAGAAACAAATCTCCCCAAATAAGTTGCTTCTCCCTTTGTGAAAAAACATTTACTCATCTTACCATATTGTTTATGCTCTCTGAGTTTCTGTTAAGTCTTCTTGAGATGCAATGCATGTTCATCATCATCCTTAGAATACACAAAAATATTCTCAAGAAAGACTAATATAAATTCATTACGATATTCGTGAAACACATTATTCATAAGACACATAAATGTTGCAAGAGCATTTGTCAATCCAGAAGGCAAAATTGTGAACTCATAATGACCATATCATGTTCTAAAAGTCGTTTTGGGTATTTCCTCAGACTTTACTCTAATTTGTTGATATCCTGATCTTATGTCAATTTTAGTGAATCCTATGGCACCACTCAACTGACTCAATAATTCATCTATGTGTGGAGGTGGATACTTGTTCTTAATAGTTTTCTTGTTCTGTCCCCTATAGTCGATAAAAAGTCTGTATGAACCATTTTTGTTTTTTTGAAACAAAACAGGTGCTCCCCAAGGTGAAACACTAGGTCTTATCAACCCCTTCTTCAATAGATCATCTAGTTGGAGCTTCAAATCTTTCAATTCATCAATCTTCAACCTATAAGGTGCTCTAGAATAAGTCTCAGTTCTTGGATAGAGGTCTATAGCATGGTCAATTTTCCTAGGAGGAGGCATGCGCAACAGATCATCAAGAAATACATCTGCATACTCATCTAAAAGTTTTCTAACATATTCAGGTACTTCTTGTTCTTTCTTCTTCTCCTAAAGGTCATTCACATAAACCAATTATGTCTCACAACCCTATAGAATAGCCCTAATCAACTTTATAGCAAAAATAGGAGAAAAACCTAAATTACATTTGCCTACTAGATGATGTTCCTTCCCTTCTATTTTCAAAGTAAGGATCCCACTTTCACAATCAATCACGACAATGTTATGAACTAACCAGTACATTCCAATGATTACATCACATTCTCTCATTTCAATTACATGGAAGGTACCCAAAAACTTATGTTCTCCTAACATAAAATCAAGATTCTCAATACAGCCTCTAGTATAGTGTCTCCTACCATTAGCCTTTTGTACAGGTCTTTTGGTCTACATCTCAACATGCAATCCTAAAGCCTCTACCAACTTAAGTGGAAGGAAACAATTTGTACTATTTGAATCAATCAAGAAACTAACTGTTGTGAAAAAACTCCTTCCTAGAGTATAGCATCCACCAGAGAGTGAGTGAGTATGTATCCACCCATCCAAATCCACCCATATATATACCAAAGGTCCAAGAGTTGCATGCTTTAATTTTTAGCCATGTGTCCTTCCAAGTGTCCTTCATGTGGATACTTTCCAAGAGAATCACATGGCTTCTATTTCAATTGAAGTCACGTACTAGCCAAGGTGTCACTTGGGAGAAGCTTCTCCGAAGACTAAGGTTTTATTCCCTTAGGTTAATTTTCTAAGGTAACAAACCCTTCAATTTGAGACTTCTATGAAATAAAACCTCAAGGGTTAAATCCAAGAAACATAGGTTCCTTTTGGAGGGTCTAACCCATAATTTATGCAACATTCTTCCCCCCTTTAATATTTTTGTCCTCAAAAATGTGTCTTGGTATATTATGTGGAGTATTCCCACGTGCACCATGATTCACTTCTTTTGATCATGGACTCACTCTCAAAAGATGCTTTCCTCGTTTTTAACCAATAATTAAAAAAGAGGGAAATCTTTTATTTATGGAACTTACTCGTTCCCAAGTAGCACTTTCTTCGGTTCCATCCCTCCATTTAACTAGGCACTCTTTATATAAATGATTTCTTGTTTTCTTATCTCGAGTGCGTAGTATTTTCTCAGGTTCATGAGGGAAGTTAAGAAGGGAGATTGGTTGAATGATTGTATCCAAAGATACTAGATTGTCTTGTTCAGCCAATTTCCTTTTTAATCGACTTACATGGAATACTAGATGAAGTAAACAATCTTGTGGGAGTTCGAAATCGTAAGCCAAAGTCCCTATTCTTTTAAGAATCTTAAAAGGACCACAGAATCTCGGAGAGAGTTTAGGACAAGGTCCTGTTTTTAATGTTTCCGATTTCTCAGGAACTTTAAGATATACTAATTCACCAACCTGAAAGGATATATCTTGCCTTTTAGGGTCGCTAAAAGATTTAGCTCTATCCTAGGCTTTCCTCAGGTTTTCCTTGGCTAGTTTTAGCTTAAAGTTCATATCTTCTAAGAAATCTTTTGCTGCTTGGACTTTTTTGTTTTGAAGTCCAACTGCATAACGTGCTCTAGGTTGAAACCCATACATTAACATAAAAGGACTATATTCTGTTGCAGAATGCTTTGCACTATTGTACGCAAATTCTACTATCGGTAGATAGTCCTCCCAATTAGTTTGGGTAGAAGATACGTATGCTCGTAACATATCTTCAAGTATTCGATTGACTCTTTCACTTTGACCATCCGTTTGAGGATGTTCAGCAGTACTCAAATTAAGCTAGTTTCTAACCAACTGAATACAGCTCTCCAGAAATGACTAGTGAATTTTCTATCTCTATCAGAAACTATGTCTTGAGGTAATCCATAGTCTATATAGTTGTTCTATGAATAATTTAGCCAATTCTGGAGTTTTTACTGTAGTTCGAGTAGGTAAGAAACGAGCCATTTTGGTCAATCGGTCAACTATGACCCAAACAGCATCATGACCTTTAGGGGTACGTGGCAAGCCTATAATGAAATATTTTCCCATTTTCCAATTGGAATTTCTAAGGGATGCAACAAACCCCCTATCTTAAACTTTTCAGCTTTGTGAACTTGGCACTTAGTGCATCTGAGTACATAATTATGTACGACTTTATGTATACTAGGCCAATAAAACTACCTTTTTACTAACTCATAAGTTTTGTTGATTCCAGGATGTCCTGCACTTGGAGCATCATGACATTCAAACAAATTTTTTTTTCTAAGTTCGGAATTACAAGGAACACAGATCTTTCCTTTGTACAACAGATATTCATCTTGAATACTATAATGTTTAAACTTATCTTCATTTGATAAGTTTGTACTTGGAATAGAAACCTTCTTCCAGGCTTCCCTAAAACTAGTATCTTCTTGATACTTGCCCTTCATGAGTGTTACTAACTCATTAGAAATTTGTATGAAACTCAAAGAATTTAACATGGGCATCCTGCTTAATGCATGTGCCACAATATTAATTTTCCGTTTCTGTATCTAAGTTCATAATTACATTCTTGGAGTAATTCGGCCCATCTAGCTTTTCTACCTGAGAGTTCAGATTCGTTTGCAAACCATTTAATACTTGCTTGATCAAAAACTATAGTAACTTTGGAACCAAACAAGTAATGTCTCCATTTTTTCAGAGCATGCACAATTGCATAAACCTCTTTTTCATAGGTAGAATAATTTCTTTGAGCTGAATTTAGCTTTTGGCTTTCAAAAGCAATTGGTCGACCATTTTGAATCAGCACAGCTCCTATTGGTAGATCACTAGCATCTTTTTCAACTATAAAGGGTTCATTTGGATCTACTATCTATAGAACCGGGGCCGAAGCTAAGGCTCTTTTAAGTATTTCCATACTTTCAGCTAGTTCCTTTTCCCATGTGAGGCTTTTGGGTTTACCCTTTAATTTGTCAAATAAAGGGGCTGAGACTTTTTCAAAGTTGGGTACAAATTTTCTATAGTATCTTGCTAACCCTAGAAAACTTTGAAGTGTTGTAATAGTTTTAGGGTGAGGCCAGTTAAGAATAACTTGGACTTTATCAGGATCTACTTGAATCCCTTTATCAGATATAATGTGACCAAGATATCTAATTTCTGATGAAAAGAATTCACATTTATCTTCTTTTCCGAATAATTTGTTTTCTCTTAGAACTTGGAAAACTTTTTCCAAATGTTCTAAATGAGAGGCTGCATCTTGACTATAGACAAGAATATCATCAAGAAAATCAACTACAAACTTTCCCAAATAAGGGCTCAAAATAGTGTGCATTAATGTTATGAACATGGCAGGGGCATTTGTTAGTCCAAAAGGCATGACTAAAAACTCAAAATGCCCGTATTTAGTTCTGAAAGCTGTTTTAGGAACATCTTCAGACTTAATTCTAATTTGATGATATCCTTGACAGAGATCAAGTTTTGAAAATATCTTAGCTCCTTTTAATTGATCAAATAAATCATCAATTCGGGGCATTGAATATTTATTCTTTATCATAACTTTATTCAAGGCTCGATAGTCAATGCACAGTCTCATTGATCCATCTTTTTTCTTGACTAAAAGAATGGGTGTCGCCCAGTGTGAAAGACTAGGCTGAATGAATCCCTTAATTAGGTATTCATTTAACTGCTTTTCTACTTTAGCCTGCTGGGAAAACGGGAGTCTATAATGGGATTTACATATAGTCTTAGTTCCTGGGAGCAAGTCTATAGCATGGTCGACTTGCCCACGAGAAGGAGGTAAGCCATGGGGAAGTTCTTCTGGAAAGACGTCCCGATAATTATTTATCAAACACTTAAATTTAAACCTTTCATGTTCAGACAAAGTAGACAAGATATAAGAAACTGGATTTATATTATGTACATTGTTTACATCAGTTGGAAGTATCATAAAAACTTCCGCTTTTTGGGTATTTACAAGTTTTGTCAACTCCATGCTAGAAATCAAAGGAGTACTGGGCACATCATGTTCTCCTTGAATTAGATAACGGATTCCAATTCTCTCAAATTCCAAAGTATTCAGCTGATAGCTTCTTTTAAGTGTTTCATTCTCTACCCAAAACCACATCAGTTCTTTCCATGTGCATGATTAGAAAGTCTGATTTATCTTTATAACCTTGAAATTATATTTGAGGTTACAGATCATAGTATCCCAGACTTTCTTGTCTTGACCCTGCATCATAGATACAACATACTAATGAGCTCACTTTTGCTGGGGCAACTTTAATCTCTTCACCAAGGAGTAGTTTAGGGAATTGTGGGTGGCCGAGTCATCTATCATGTCTCTGGCATTTTCACCACTTATACAAGCATGAAGTTTGACCAATTCATGAGGTCCAAACTGGTTTTGGACCCAAATTGAGTCAGACAAACAACACTGATGCTTGTCATCTTCATGAAGGACTTCCACTTTTTTCCAAACTTTACTGTTTTTGAGATTCAATGTTTGGACTAAGTGTATTCCTGTCTGTTGTTTCCCTCTTATCTCAAGGGTGGCTTTTTGTCGTCCCCTAGTCATGCAATTCTTACTAAGATGTCCTGGCTTAAGGCACTTAAAGCAAAGATTCTCATTTTTTGCTTTTTCCCAAACCTCAGGGTCTAGCCTAGGTCGTGAAGGTCTAGGGGTTTTAAAGTCATCTTTTTTGAATGTGCCTAGCTTTATTTTACCCAGTTTAAATTTTTTATTATCTTCGACAAGATTAAGTGGTTGTGTTCCAGTTTTAGCATGATCTTCATAGATCTGTGCTAACTTAATAGAATCTTCTAAACTTTTTGGAGCACTTCTTTTCACTTCATGTTTGACTTGCTTGTCGAGACCACGGATGAAACCTCTTACCTTATGAAAGTCATCAAGGTTTTGCAATTTCAGTACTATTTCTGTATAATGACAAATATATAGAGAAAGAGGACGTCCTCTCTGTAGGACTTTGTCCCATTCTTCCCAGTTTCTTTCATCCTCATTTTCTGGTAAGAATTCTTTTTTGAAGAATTCTTCAAATTGATTCCAAGTTTCTGGGATTCTTTGAGCCTCCTTTAAGCTCATCCACCACTTATAAGCCTTAGGTCCAAGTGATAAACTTGTTTCTAAGACTTGAGAAGCTTCAGGGGTATTTTTCAACTCCTGCAAGTCTTGCCATTTTTCTAAAAATGTCAAGACTGCATCTTTGTTTCGATCTTTATCTTCCCCTGAAAATTGAGGTGGTTTTAAGTCTTTTGCAAAAGACACGCTTCTAGAATTCATGGCAGTATGAGGAGGATTTACTTCATTATCTTTATTTTTTAAAGATACATTACTATGCAATGGTAAAGGGGCGTCCGTTCCTTTACTAGGTGATGGGTTCCTTGGTCAAATAGACAAGGAACCCCTTTGGTTAGGTAGGGGTAAGGATGAACAAATCGTATTAAGAATTTGTTCCATCTTCCCTTGAACTTCATTGATTGAAGTACGAAGAGTACCCATTTTGTTTTGGATTTCTTTAACAATGAACATATCTACTTGGATATCGATCATTTTTTCATCCAGACCATTGAACTCTTTATAAATATCTAATTTCTGCATTTCTTCTTGGCCTATCTCCGGAAGACCTGGAGTGTAATCTATTTGTCTACCCCCTTCCTGCGGTGCATAATCCTCTTCCTGCCTAGGAATGTCTAATAACATGTTACTTGCGTATGAATCCCCCATAATTCAGTGAATACTTTGGAATCAACTAGAAATAAGAAAATGCCATTTCTAATACTGAAGGAAAATAGATGAAAATTAAATCCAGTACTTCCCCGATTTTTTCTTTGATATCAGCTTCTAGTTGTAGGTCGGCTTGGGCCGCCTTGGACGATTTGCTATTTCACTACCTCGGTTGAACTTTCCTAGGCTCTTTAGTCTTTAATCCTCCGTTGCTTGTTCTTTTTTAAAGGTGTCGTGGGACCTCACGATCAGCAGGTCGTTGGCTCCTTAGATAGCGCAGAAGATCAAGACCTCTGACGTCCTGGGTTTGATCCTCGGGTGCTGCCAGAGACCTCTTTTTGCAAAATCAGGCTTGTACTTCTTTGAGCTAATGAATATGCAGTGGGTCCATCGGTTTCGAGCTTTCCATGAGCAACACGCAGTCGGTCGTCCTTCAATTTCCGGGTGGAGATATCCCTCTTAAATGACGTCATGGTTTGTTAAAATGTCAGACTTGTAGTTGAGGCAGCAGGCTCGCTATTAGGTGGTTACGAGTTCAAATCTCACAGATTTCAATCGTCAACCTCCATCTTTTCTCTCTGCTGTGTACGTACAGGCTCGAAGTCTGCCGACTATTAGTGTGAGTCACGCCTGGCGGTCTGGCCGCCTTGAAGGAAGGAGGAGGGGGACTCTCCTTCTTTACTGTCTGTACTGCTCTTCAGTTGCATGGCTCGACGGCGGTGCTCAGCTGAATATTTTAATGAGAAGAGAATGAGCGGAGGTCTGCGACGGCTGATGTGTATGTGCGCTCAGATGGGCATTAAATAGCTAGAGAGAAGAGAGCTCATAAGCCATCACTGATCGGGCGTGAAACTCTAAATTGACAGCTGCAGCAGACGTTCACGCGACTTCTTGGCTCCAGGCTCCAGCTTCTACTTGGCGGCGCTCAGATGGGCCTTAACTATCTAGAGAGAGAAAAGAGAACTCCTTACTGAGCGTGCGTAGATGGCAACAGGGAGAGGTGATGTCGTCGATCTCGAATTTGGCGGCTGCACGTGACTGCTATACTTTCTCTTTATTAGAGATAGTTGAATAGATAGCATCTATCTCATTTACTACCCTCGAGCGGCCCAGTTCTCCATGGTAGTACATGCGCAGTTAGTTTCCTTCAACAACATCGATTGGTGGTGCCTTCAATGAAGATGTTAGCCTCCACAGTGCACGCCTCCCATGAGCTCTCAGAACAATACTTGATGAATTCGAATTTTCAACTAAAGCTTCAAGAAAATAGTCTGCACAAAAATCAAGAAATACTACCAGTACTTGAAAAAGAACTTGGCTCTGATTACCACTGTTGTGAAAAAACTCCTTCCTAGAGTATAGCATCCACCAGAGAGTGAGTGAGTATGTATCCACCCATCCAACTCCACCCATATATATACCAAAGGTCCAAGAGTTGCATGCTTCAATTTTTAGCCATGTGTCCTTCCAAGTGTCCTTCATGTGGATACTTTCCAAGAGAATCACATGGCTTCTATTTCAATTGAAGTCACGTACTAGCCAAGGTGTCACTTGGGAGAAGCTTCTCCCAAGACTAAGGTTTTATACCCTTAGGTTAATTTTATAAGGTAACAAACCCTTCAATTTGAGACTTCTATGAAATAAAACCTCAAGGGTTAAATCCAAGAAACATAGGTTCCTTTTGGAGGGTCTAACCCATAATTTATGCAACACTAACCTTATGTGAGGATATGTCCCCCATAATCCTAATCACCGATGCCCTTGAATGACAAGAAGTTGTGATGCATTGAAGTCTAGGGTTAGAGCACTTACCTTGAACATCCGCTTCCTCAATTGTTATGTTTTCTACTTGTAGATGAGCTACCTTAGCTTGTATAGAACGGTTGATGGCCTTGTTTTGACATTCAAAAGTGTGATGTCGTTGTTCTCCACATCAAAAGAAAAGTCCCAATCTTTTAGCCCGCCCCAAAGAATCATGTTGCCAGTGCATAGGTTCTTGCTTCTTAGGCATATCCATCTGCTTCTGCTTAGTTTTTCCTCCTTGACCATTAATAGAGTTACTCAATTTATGTCCATTCTGATTTATTGAAATGGGTCTTGGGGGTCGATGTCCTATTGAGATAAACCTTGATTTGGATGCCTTTTTCCTAGTAAACTTCTCCATCTTCTCAAATTTTTGTACTTTTGCAACTGGATCAAGAAAATCTACACATCTGGATCCCTTTACTTTAGCAAAGCTCTTCTCGCAAACCCTCAATAAATTTGCTCTTTAGGGCATCTCGAGAAACTTCTTGTGCATACTTATGCAAACACAAAAATTTCTCCTTGTATTCTTCAACAGACAAGTTATGTCTATCATCCTCATATTGCTTGAAGGAGTAGAATTCCATTTTCTTTTCCACCCAATAATGTGGAGAACAATAATGATTCTTTTCTTGCTCTCAAAAATCTTTCTAGAGGATCGGACTTTCATGTGTTCTTCTCTGCATGTATGATTTTCACCACAGTTTGGCGACTCCTCGCAGATGTAGAATTCCCACCTTTGCTGTTGATTCCTCACTAAACACACATAGATCAAAGAAATCTTTGAGTTTGTCAGTCCATGCTTCAAGATCCTCTCCAATTTTCTTCTCACCATGAAATTCATTTAATTTTGCTTTTTTGAACACTCACTTAAGTACGAATTTGCCTGAATCGTCATCATCTTCAAGTTCACATTGTCATCTAGCTCTATGTGCATTCGATGTGCCCGCATCATTACCACCTTCATCATTGAGGACCATGAAAGCATTTGCAGTACCCTGTTTTTTTTTTTGGATCTTTCTTTATGTAATTTTGCATTTAGCCTACAGATAAGCTCCTCTTGTTCTTCTATCCTCTTCTTCAAAAGCTACATCTTGACCTCCAATCCAACTCCACTCTGATACCACTTGTAACAAGTCTCCTAATCTTCAATCACAATCC
>CM035420.1:165264509-165302009 GCA_020310875.1 Ceratopteris richardii | reverse complement strand
CTCCAAAAATACTTTCAAGGTCATGTTAGGGACCTCTCCACAAGTCTAGATGAACTAGGGATGTAAGGAAATACATCATCAGTAATTTTTTTGGCTTTTGAGTATCCCAACGACTTTGAACTTTGAATTGGTCAACATTGGAATTGGGGTCTGGCCAAACTATTTACTAAATTAGCCTACTAGAAAGGCATGCAACTCAACCAAACAGGGCATGCAATAGTGATCAACACGTTCCTCATCTCATGTGTTTTCTATTTTCTTACTTGTTGGAGACTGAAAGACAATAAATTAGCAAAGCTCAAAAGTACTTGTAGAAACCACCTATGGATGATCCCAACAAGAGGGGTCTGCCAAAAATCAAGCATCCTTGTGTGCTGAATAGAAAGAGTATGGCAATTTGGGAAATCTAGATTTGGGATATATGGAAGATAAATTGGCTACCAAGTGGCTGATCAAAGCATTTCAAGGCCAATGATTATTGGAAATGGGTAGTCAGGATTGGGACAAATGGTTCTAATTTATTTTACTATTAAGGGAATCAAAGAATATGAATAAGAGAAAACTCAAAAACAAAAGAAGCTATGGAACAAAAGTTTTAGCAAGTGGAAACTTTTATGGAATCAAGCTAGAGGTCATGGGATTAGATTTCAAGACATTGACCTTGTTAGGAGGGTTGACTATGATGACTGGTGCATTGTTATTCACAAAATCAACTCTTGGGAGAACTCAAAGACTTCTTGCCTTCTTGAGAATGACCCACCTTGGATTAAAGGTTTAAGATAGAACAATGGTAATAAATCAGATAAAGTGCTAAGGATCCATAAGCACCATGCATATTTCGCTTAACAGGAGGTGGTTGTTGACATATTTTGGTACTAATGTGTGTGAACATACTTAGGACTACTAGAGAACTTTTTTCCCTCTTTAGGAGGTTTTTTCCCCCTGGCTTGTGTTTATGGCTAAAACCCTAACAGATCACTTATCTTTCTAAGTTCACTTGGAAACACTTTCAATATTATGTGTTTTGCTACAAGCTTCTTCTTTTTCCTTGTGTTGTTTGTGTGATTCCACAGATTTGAGACTCCAATAATTGGTATCAAAGAAACTCACCACTTCATCTCGGGTGTCATTGACACCCCTAAGGGAGATAATCAGTTCAAAAAAACTTGTGCACCCCTAAGGGAGATAGCTCACTTGTGCAAAACCTTCTTAATAGTCTTCCAGATTCATATCAAAGTTTTGCTTCTACTTTTCCATTGATGTTGAAAGCCAATCCAAATGCCTTAATATTTGAGGAGTTAGTCTCTCTATTTTGTTACATGAAGATCTATCTAGACAAAACAAGTCCATTATATGTGTAGCGGATCAAGATTTCTTAGCTAGTCACAAGGGCAAAAGGTAAATGGAGCTCATCTACTAGTAAGCAAAAATTTGATAATTTTGCATAGTCAAAAAGGAAAAACAAAGACAAGAGGAAAAAAAAAAGTAGAAACAATTCTACAAATACTGTAAAGGAAATAATCATGACATGAAGCATTTTCGAGAATTGGTTGCAAAAGAGGAAAAGAAAAAAGAGGCATGAATGGTTGTCAGAGGCCTCTACACTTATAACCAAGTCTACTAATCTTGTGTAGAATGAAGAATGGTTGTTTACCACTGTTTGTAATTATGACCCATCTTCTTATGAGCAATGCATGTCTGTAGTAGACTCAGATGTTCCATACTTTGATAGTGGGGCAACCAAACATAAAAGCTTGTAGTGTAGTTTCTTCACTTCACTTGAGCCTACCCCTACATGGAATACTATCACATGGGATAACAAAAAAACTTATCCAGTAATGGGAGTTAGCAAGATAATTTTGACTAGTGTTGATGGTAGTTCTTTCAAATCGTTAGATGCTTTGTTTGGTGCTAGGGATCAAGAAATATGTTGTCAATAGGATCAATTTGCTTGGTTGTAAAAATTATTGATTATGGGTGTATAGTTCAAGATCTCTCAAATGGCGATATCATTATTGCTTCTACCATTTTATTTCATGGGATCCATAAGATCCTAGAGTATGAAAAATCTATCAATGATTTGGCATCTGCAGTTCAAGATTCTCAGGCTATCTCAGATGCAAAATTTTGGCATGCATGCTTTGGTCACCTAAATTTTGCTAGTTTGTTATGCCTGCAAAAATATGAAATGGTTTCCTCTCTGCCCAAACTTGAAGCACCTAGTTAACATGTCTTTGATGGATGTATTTTGGAAAAAATGCAATGTTGCTCCTTTCCAAAAGATGGTTCAAATACAGCCACTCAAAAATTGCAGCTTGTTCACAGTGATGTTTGTGTTCCTATTGAGACACCTTCTTTTGGGAACTGCCTTTACTTCATGACTTTTATTGATGATTTTTCCAAGCATGAATGGATGTATCCATTAAAAGAAAAGTCAAAAGTGTTTATGTGCTTCAAAGAGTTTTGGTTTTGGCTAAAAATATGTCAACATGTAAATGGCCACTTCCATTCTGATTAAGGAGGGGAACACATGTTTTCTGCTTTTAATGCATTTTTGGTTGAATGTGTCATAAAACATCAGTGTAGAATGTTGTATACACATCAAAAAAATGGATTTGATGAAAGGAGTAGGTCTCTCATGGAGATGGCGAGGTGTATGATCAAAAGTCAGAGTTTACCACATAGCTTTTGGCTTGAGGCTATTACGTGTGCAACCTATGTCCTTAACATATATCCCAACAAAGCACTAGAGTCTATCACTCCATATGATACTTGGCATGGCTGCAAACCATTTGTTGCTTATTGTGCACCTAACTTCTTCTCCTGCTTATGCTCTTTGTGTGCTTTTGTACACCTCAAACTCCAACAATTGGTATCAGAGTAGGTCACCCATAGACCTCAAACTTCAATAAATGATATTCGGGTAGGTCACCGCTTCATCTAGGGTTTTTCCAAGACCCCTCCCATAATAGTATTAGAATCGTAGAGAAATTAGTGAGTAGACTTAATGCGATGAGGGCTTCAAAATAGCTTTGCTATGTGGTGTCAAAATCGTGATCTGAGCTGATTTTGGCCTCCAAATGCACTAACACAATTCATGTGTATGAAATTTTGTCCTTTTGTGCCAAACATATATACAAGCTTTGATTTGCCACTACAAGCACCTCAAGGTCTACTACAATTTTAGAAGAGCTCCGTAGCGTAGTTTTGTTCAGCTTTTCAAGATATAGTCATTTTTTCTACATCAGGGTATTTTAGTCAATGGCCATGGCTGAAAGAAATAAGAATCATATTCATCAAAGTAGAGAGGCATTGATGGTCCTTAAAATGTTCATGAAAAAATCAAATTTAAGTTCCTCTAGATATAGTATATGAGTTCCTCCCCTTTGTTTGATGATGATCAAATCAATTTTATTACCAGAAGATTAACACATGTATTGGTCTCTTGTGCAGCAGATCAAATGCATCCTTTTATAGTTTTAATTTCCTCAATTTAGGGGAAAACATAGGTCCATTGCCATCTCTTTTATATGCTTTTTACTCTCTTATTAGAATTCATCCTTACTTATGCCACCGTTAGAATCACTTTTGCTAGTTCTTTAGACTCATTATTATTATGGAGATTCTTGTTGCAAAATTATTGAGCTTGACTTCAAATGATCAATTCTATTTCATTATATTATTTCCCAAATGATTGCGGAATCCTTTGTCAACTATATTTTTGTATCTCTATTGATGTAGCACTTGTTAGCATTAGAAGCTTGGTGAACTTCCATTTGAGGACCATGATTTCCTTCATCATTATTTGCCTAGCAGCATGAATGATGATGGGCAATGCTCTCTACATAGGTTAAGGAGCATATGATAAATTGGAACTCAATTCTACTTGAAGGGTGTTCAAACTATCAGAGAGCAAATATCTTCAACATCCACCCCCACAAAACCTACACAACATCTTGATGGACCAACCTAAAACTACAAACATGTAGCAATATCAAATTCTATTATAAATAATTTTCAAAATTAGAAACCCAAAATTAATCACAAAGTTAAGTTGTCAATCATTTTGGTCAACAAATCATTAATCTAAGTTCCAGTCATTTATAAATTTTGCAAAGATCATTAGGAAACAAAGTTCTTCTTCATCCATTCAAAATAAAATTCTCTTCTATATAAGTATTCACATATAAGCAATCAAACATGCCAAAGAAATCAACTATATCTACTCATACAAGCATCTACATTGTTTGCCCAATTTCTAATCAGTGGATGTGTTTGGCACAAGAAGCTTTTCTTCATCTTCAACTTCATACAAGTGTAACTAATAATCTTCATATAGGTGATATTCATAAATAGCTTTTTGGGGTGAAAGAAGGTATAAACTTCCATTCATTATATTGGTGAAATTCATAAATACCTTTTTGGGATGAAAGAAGTTATAATTGTTTGTCTTGATATAGGTGAAATTCATAAATATCATTTTGGGGCGGAAGAAGGTATAAACTTCCATTCATCATCTTTTGTATTGTGTTTTACATTCATAATTTTTTTGTGTAGAAGATGAAATAGTTAACCCCTTAATCAAAGCTAAGGATTTGGATGCATGTAGGAGAAAGGCATAGGATCTCCCAGACAAGAGTCATGCATCTATATGCTCATACATAAAAAAATACTTTCATTATCAAATTTATTTTCCCTTATATCTTTGTCATTATATCTTTATTGTGAATATTTTTGTCATCATATGGTTGAAATTTTAACTTATCATATTTATCTTGATCAAAAACTTTGTCATTCTCTAAGAATTAAGGTTCACAATTCACATAATATGTGTTTTGCTTTTTCTAAAAGTTCATTGATTTTTTAATTTCGTTTTCATCATCCCTTATCCTTGCATGTACTACTTTATCAATCTTTTGTTTTTCCAATATAATTTGATCATATCTTTGCATATCAATAGATTTAGTTGGATTGTCACTTTTACTTATAAATTTAGGTTTAGGAAGATTTTGATCATCATTTCTCTTTTTGTCAAAGAATTTACTTTGAGTCTCAAATTTGGTAATAGATTTTAAATCACAAAAACTCTTTTCATCATAACTTTTAAGTTAAGAATTTGTTTTCTCATCATAACTCTTAAGTCTCCACTATTTCCTAAATGTTGTATGGTTCTTGATTTAAATCTGGTTTGATCAAAATATTCTCTCATTGCTCCTCTACCTAACTTTAAATGCAAATGTAGACGAGCTTGAAAATCAAAAATCTTATGGCCAATTGTAGTGACTAAGTGCAATCTACATGCATCATCATAAGTACGACAATCATCATACATATGGCCTAATTGATCACACCAAAAGCATCTTATTAGACATATCACTCTCCTATTCATAGCCGTATAGGTAGATCTCCTATGGTAAAAGATATAGGTTTTATCATGCACTTCTATAGATAAACTTTAAACTTCTTATTCGTGTTTACATTTGAATATGGAAAATTCATCTACATGCTTTGACACTTCATCAATTTTACTTTTCAAATTTGTAACATCATTCAGAATAAGTTCCTTTAACATACAACACATCACATGATTTGAATAAAAAAAATCACTAAGTTTATCAATTAATAAAAACACTTCTTCAAATTTAGCTTGATTTTACAATTTTAACTTCTCTTCTAAGTCTTTGAATTGTGTTTCGAAGTCCAAAATCTTAGTCTTAGTTAATTCTTACATATTTAATTCTTTATCACATATGATTACTTGAACTAACTTCTTCTTGCCCATTGAAATTTCATAAAAAATAAGTGTCAAAAGATAGATCAAATAGCTAGAATATGGCTCAAACAAGAGGCTCAAAGTGAATGTGTGTATAAATTCATGCATTGTTATGATAAAAGTATAATACATCCAATATCTAGTGAATGAATGTGTGCAAATGTCTTTGCTTCAAATGTCTATGAGAGGGGTGGCAAGAAGAGGATAGCCACTTGCCAATTTTGATGGAGACACTCAGACTAATTATGATTAGCCCTCAACACCCATGAAAGTGATCAAGCTGCTGGATACAAGGAAGAAGAAGCCTACAATAAAAAATGACCAACAATTAGATCCTTGTTTTCTTCATGAGTGACATATTCTAGACCATGATGCTTGGTCATGCTAGGAAGGGCTTCTTTGCATTGCTTATTTTCCAAGAGTCTACACATTCCTTAGAGTTTGTGCCTGATTTTCCTACCCACCAATCCTTGAAGAACAAATATTGGTTTTTTTTCTTAATCTCCTCTTCATAATTGAGAATACTTATGATCTTGAGAAGTCCCTTCCAATGATGGCATTGACCTATTTTAACTTCCACCTTCACATGAATCGGCCTTCCATAAAGCTCCTCTCTTTCTCTTTTATGATTTGATCAATCTTCTTCTAAGCATCTTGGAAAACATTTCGGCTCTACTTGATAACATTGATCCAATTTCTAGAGGGGGAGGGGATTGTTGAAGGTCTTCCACCAAGAAATCTTCATGTCTTCTCACAATGAGGGAAGAAAAGAAAACTAAAGTATAGGCATGGACCCAAGGTTACTTAACAGTTTCAACGCACGTGCTAAAAGAGAGAATAATCACAAAGTGATGAAAGATAGCAATATCGATGAATTGCATGAAAGAGCGGGGGTTGTTACTGTTAGTGTCCATGTGAAAGGCCAAATGGCCATCAGACACTTCCTTATATATGTTCTTTAATAAAACATATAGTGGCCTGGTCAGTCACAGACAGCAAGTTCGATCGCATTTGTAAGACCTAAGAAGTCTATCTTCGTGCTCCCTATGTACTGTGTTTTCTGCGTGTTTTGCAGTCTTCGTGTAGTGCATTGTGTTCGGCCTTAAGAGCTCACTTTTCTACTCTGAGGATATCATCGTGGAGCTCACGAGAACAAAGCGCATTGTGGTGCATCACCGTCAAATCATTTCACTAGTATCAGAGCATTTCGAGACAAAAGGTTTGTTCCTTTTGTGCGAGCGAAGCGAGAATCCCCCCCCCCCCCCCCTCCCCTCCCCCCCTCCCCCAAGGCTTACGACTAAGGCAAAGACCAAGGCATAGACCTTGGCATACCTTGTCATCCAAGTCACCGAAGTCACCCTTGGCTACACGTGAGGGAGGACCTCAACGATCAAGCAATATGGAGGTTCCCTAAGCTACACTCTTGTGGTGTTTGAAGAAGGGGAAATACTAAGGTTGACATTACCTTGAACATGTTTTGGTCCCTCAAAGCTTCATTCTTTGCTTTCAAAGCTTATTTTTGAAGCATTTTTAGGTGTCTTTTGGAGCCATTTTGGAGTACTTTTGCACATAGTTCTCTTCACACGGGTCCAAGAACATCAAGAAGAGTGTTCCTTGTACTTCTTCGACAATAAATATCAACCTTTGGGGCTATGTTCTCATAAAACTACAGGTTTCTCGAGAGGTCTTCACTTTTTGGTGGGAGCTGTTGCTGCAAATTTACGCAAGTTTTTGAGCCTAAATCATCAGAGTTGACAAACACTTGGAGGTGTTGTTCGCTAGTTTTGGGCTATGCATTCAGCCTTTTAGTTTCATTTTACTGCATATATTGAGCACATACACACCATGTACGCTTCTGTCGATACCACTTATGTGCGTCCATGTGGTCATCGATATAGCGGTTATGTTTCTGCATAAAGCCTTTTATGTTTGAAAAAGAGGGTCATGGTGAGGTTTTCTTAACTGGGAGACACCCAGATGTCGGGGTCTCTTCGATGATGCAGGTGGAAGACTTACCCAGCCTTGCCATAGGAGATGTATGATAGTTGTTGATAGGTGCTCGATAAGCCTAGTTGGCTTCTATTGGGTAATTGATTATATGCAGTGGAGTCAGTGATTCACTATGCAGGAAAACATGTCAATACTTGCAAGTTTATGATATTTTTACACTGGTCATATGCTCATTTTGTAGAGGATACCCTAGCAAATGTTTTTCAAATTTCTGGTTTTGTCAACTATACATCGGTCGATTTACTCCTTGATAAACTTATTCCTTGGTGTTTGAACTCTTCTAGCTCTGTTATCATTCTATTCAATTCTCTACCATCATGGCATCAGAGGTCTCAGGCACATCCAGTGGATCAGGATCTAGTGCAAGTGTTCCGAGGAGGAACTATAACTTGCAGGGAAAAGACCATTTTTAGATCCGAAAATTTGATGGCACAAACTTTTCTCTATGGAAGAATCAAATTAAAGATGTGCTGATTCAAAGGAGGCAATGGAAGCTAGTAAATGGGATTTCAAAGAAGCCTGCTCACATGGATGAAGATGATTGGGATGAGTTAGATGAAATGGTCAGGTCTACCATTCACTTGCACATGGTAGATAATCTTTACTTTACAGTATTAGACTGTGAAAGTGCATAGGAGCTTTGGAAGAAGTTATGTGTTGGGGGATTCTTAGACAAGAAGGGATTTGAGTGTTTGTAGGAGAAGAGGGGAAGACCTGAAGAGAAAATACACACTGGAAGCCTCTGTCAATTGATTACAGTAAGACAAATACAAGGTTGAAGCACAATACAACCAATGCTTCTGTGCAGAAATCCCACAGAGTGCTCAATTACAAAATACCAAATACCCAAGGGACTTGTTGCTGCCGGCCTCCTCTACACCAAACCTCCACCTTCTACAAGCCTGCTCTTGTGCACACCTTGCACCAAGCTTCCACTAAGGGGGAGGGATGGATACCTTTTGTCGGCGCGCAAACACTTCAGTAAGACCTTGGGATCCTTGGCGGACAAGCTTAACACTCCTTTGCACACTTCCTTGGTCACTCTTCATGCACACCTTGCACTCCACTTCTCTGGGTCGCACACTGTGTGTCTCTTGCACTTCTCTCTCTTGCTCCACTTAGACTATGCTTCTCTTGCTTACACTAGGATGCCCAAGAATAGTCATTGCCTTGATTTGAGTGTGTCGATTCACGTACGCTCCTAACTGCAAGAGTATCTTGGTGCTCACTTTGATGTCCCAAGATTGTCTTCACAAGTGGCAGCCAATGACTCCCTGTTTTGTCCTGTAGTGACTTTAGACTAAAACCAAAAATTTTAATTGGGGGGCCATACTTTCACTTATGCGTACGCTGTCGCTTGACATACCTTCACATTTTCCTTTTAACTCTTCAAATATGCACATAAGGGAGGGTTCACGTAAACCTTCCAAAATACTTTAAAAACACTTTGAACCTTAGGGAAATTAGAGAAATACCTCTGCATGACTTTGACCTTTTAACTTTGACTTTGGTTGACTTTGACCAATATGACTTTTATGGGCTCAACAGCTGCCCACCACCTAATGTGCTCTCCGTCCCGGAGAGCTACAACCAAAACTCTGAGCATAGAGGACACCATGAATTTGGAGTTGCAAAATCTTGAAGAGGACACCTGAGTAGCGACCAATTCCACCAGAACCAGCACCAGAGAAGAACCAGAAGTGGGATTTTGTTATGGAAAAGAAAAAAGGGGGGGCAATGGGAGGGTAGAAAGGAAGGGGAAGGGAGGGATGAGGGTGCGGAGATGGATGGGGCAGGAAGGGGTAAGGATGTGGTTGGGCAGATTGGCAAAGGGAGGGATTGGGAGTAGGAATCAGGGGTCTGGAGGGGGTTAAAATGATCAAACTGGAGGGCTACAGAGGGTACATATGGGAAATATAAAAACCTAATGTAAGATAAGGTGAGAATAGACCATGTGGACAATGTGGTGAAATAAAAACATGTGATAAATCTGCTCAAAACATGTGGCTTTTGACCAAAAGTTAGAGAAAAGTTAGAATTTGGAAAGATAAAGCCAAAAACTGATTCCAGAGGTGCCAAAAAACATGAAAATGACTCCAGTTTTGAAAAAAATCGCCATCCGAGGCGCGATCCAGAGCCAAAAGCTTTTAACCATGAAAAGTAATATATATATATATATATATATATATATATATATATATATATATATATATATATATATATATATATATATATATATATATATATATATATATATATATATATATATATATATATATATATATATATATATATATATATATATATATATATATATATATATATATATATATATATATATTCCAATGTTTAATAATATATATAAGCTTCTTTCTTTTTTTAAATTTCTTTTTAATGATAGGTATAAAGGAACGCTACCCACATAAATAAAATAAAATAAAATAACAAATTGAAAATAAAATAAAGAAAAATTAAAATAAATACAAAATTAAAATAAAATAATTAAAAAAATGATAATAAAAAATAAAAACAAACAGAAAACTAAAATAATAAAAAAAATAAAAAAAATAAAAAAATAAAAATGGGGGCCGGGAGTGTCAAAACGGGGGGGGGGGGGGAGGGGGGTGTCAGAAATGTGGGGGGGGAGGGGAGGGGGGATGGGGGGTATTTTTTTTTTGTTTTTTGTTTTACCCTCAACCCCGAAAATTCCAGGGGGGGGCCTTTTTTTTTGGGAAAAAATATCCAAAAAGAGAGAAAATTGGAGAAAAAATCCAAAAAATTGCCAAAAATTTACCAAAAAATTCTGAAAATTTTCTCATAAAATTTTTCTACAGGGCTAGGCTTAATTTCCGTACTCAAAACCACAATGCGTTTCCTTTTTTCCTCCTATTTGGCAATAAAATGACATCTAAAAAGGATAAAAATGCTAAAAAAATGCTAGAAAAACTTTCCAAAAATACCCAAAAATTATACTTTTGCAGCAGTTATGAAATGCCTTCTAGGTTTGCTAAAAACTCAAGGAACAAGTATGAAATTGATAAAGAAAACTACTTAAACTGAGCAAAATGAGATGAGAAAGCTATGTACAACCTGGACAGATTTTGCAGTTCCAGGTGATCCATACTTCTTCAAGTGTGTTGATGGTAGGCCTTGAGCCTTGATATGTTGACCAGTGGCAAGGCCTCTCCTTTCAGCGTCTCTAACTCCACAGCACCCCAATTCAGCATTGTTATTGACTCGATAAGGTCCTTCCCAGTGTGGAAGCCATTTTCCTTTCAATTGTGTAGGAAGATGAGGTCTATGAATAAGAACTAACATGCCTGGTTCTATGTTGTTGTTCCACAGATGTCGATCATGTGCCTCCTTCCTCTTCATCTGAGTCTCTATCAATTGTTTTGTTGCTAGTAGACGAGTCTCTTCCACTTTATGTAGTGCTCCAAGCCTCTAAGAGACATCACAATCTTTCTTGCCCTGCATGAATGCTATTTTAGGTGATCCATGTAAAAATTCAAAGGGCTCAATTGGAAATATGCCATAAACCAGTTGGAATGGAGAATATCTCATGGCCTCTTTATAAGCTAACCTGTATGCCCGTAGGGTACCTTGATAAGCAATGCCCTAGGAAGTGGGCTGTAACATACACTCCTTCCTTAACATTGAAATTAAAACCTTATTGGTCGATTCAGCCTGTCCATTTGCTCTTGGATAGTAGGCACAAGAGGTCCTATGGAGAATTCTATACTTGTTGAAAATTTCCTGCAAGACCTTATTGAAAAAATGGGTACCCTGATCTGTACAAATTTCAAGTGGACATCCAAACCTGCAAATGATGCTACTGTAAATGAAATTAGCAACAGTTTGGGCAGTGCAGTCGGGGGAGGCAATAGCTTCAGCCCACTTTGTTGCATAATCTGTAGCTATCAAGAGATATTTCTCTCTTTTTGGAATCGATGGAGGGTAGATGGGCCCCACGAAATCTAGCCCCCACTTCTCAAATGGTTGCCAGGAAGTGGAAACAATCAAGGGGTTATGCCTCTGCTTTGTTGGATTAGGTCTACACCTCTGGCAAACGTCACATGCCATTCCCCATTCATCTGCATCCTTAAATAGTGTAGGCCACCATAGACCAGCATCCAGTATCCTCTGACTCATAATATGCCTTGGAAGGTGCCCACCACATGTTCCTTCATGTGCAAATTGAAGTACTTCTCTCACTTCTTCTTCTTCCAAGCACTTCCTAAACCTGTCATCCTTTCCCTGTCTATATAATTTATCTTCAATGAAGGTATACGGTCTACTCTTGATTAGCCATCTCTTCCTTTGCACAGCACTAGCCTTTTCTGGATACACACTAGTTTTAATGAAATTCTTGATATCATAATACCAACCTTGAGCTTGTACAGCGAACAGATGAGCATCTGGAAAATCATCATTGATTCCACTAGCTTGATCTATCATATTGATTCTGGATAGGTGATCTGCCATAACATTTTCTTTACCTAGTCTGTGGACTACAAAAAAAATCAAACTCTTGGAACAACAATAACCACCTCCATATTCTACCAGTGGCTTGTGGTTTGTTGAGCAAGTATTTTAGTGGTTGGTGATCTGTTATAATAATAAATTTTATTTCTAATAAGTAATGATGAAATTTTTGGATAGCAAAAACTATGGCTAGGGCTTCCCTTTCTGTAGTACTATAATTCCTTTCAGCCTTGGTCAAGATTCTACTGGCATATTGAATTGGTCTGTCCACCTTAAATTCTTCACTGGGTTGGTTCAAAACTGCCCCCACTACATAGGCACTGACATCTACATGTATATGAAATATATTTGACTACTCAGGTGTGATCAAAATGGGAGCACACACTAACCTTGGCCGTAATGTTTGATATGCTTTTTCCTCCTATTCTTCCCATTTAAAAGGTATTTCCTTACTTGTAAGTCTAGCTAGTGGTCGGACTATCTCTGCATACATTTTTATAAACCTCCTGTGGTATCGAGTATGCCCCAAGAAACTCTGAATCTCTTTAGGAGATTTAGGTTTAGGCAAGTTTAATATAGAAATGATTTTTTCAGGATCTGGGGCCATACCTTTAGCCGACACCACATGTCCTAAGAGAGTTCCTTCTGTCACAAGGAAATGACATTTGTTTGGATTGAGCTTTAGCTTAGTCTCCTTGCATCTCTTGAAAACATTCTGCAGCTGTCGCAAGTGATGGTCCAAACAATCTAAAGGAGTCTCCTTATGAGATCCTGAAAAACGAAGAGAAGTCATCCATGACGATTCTAAGTGATTCTAGCAATAAGGGGCCAAAAATGAGATTGATCGTTCTGTTAAAGGTGGCTGGAGCATTTTTGAGCCCAAATGGCATTTTTACATACACATATGTTCCCCAAGGTGTGATAAAAGCAGTCTTTTCACGATCCTCTGGGTGTATTGATATTTGATTGTAGCCACTGAAGCCATCCATAAAGCTATATAATGCATGTCCAGCCACTTCTTCAATGACCTGCTCTGCAAATGGCATTGGGAATCCATTTGGGATTGTCACCTTGTTGAGTGCTCTAAAGTCAACACAGATTCTAATTTTATTGGTATTCTTCTTTGGCACTATAACGATAGGTGAGAGCCACTCTGAGTGTTCCACAGGAATAATGATTCTTGCATCCTCCATCTTTTGTATCTCTACATAAACAGCTTCCGCATATTTTGGGTTGAGTCTATAACTTTTCCCTCGTATTTGTTTGGCTCCCTCAACCAAAGGAATTCTATGCTCTCCATAATTGGAAGACACTCCTTCTAAGTCTTTATAATGCCAGGCAAAAACATCTATAATAGGTCAAGAATGATCTTACCTTTTCAAGGAGACCTGGGTGGTTCCACAATGAAGTGGCCACCAAAACTGGCCGATTATTGTCTTGAGTGCCTAATTGTATTTCTTTGACAGGATTTCTTTCCACCATATTATCTTCGTGCTCATCTCCGTCCTTGTCTTCTTCCACTAGCTTTTTGTGCATTGCTTCATAAGCAGGGGTATTTTGGATTTCAATGTGTTCCTCCTTATCCTGCATCCATCCTGCAGGTATTTCTTGAATTGGGAAAGAACACTCTTCAGTTTTAGTAACTTCCTTATCTGTGGTTGTCATATCCTCCTCCAAGTTGTATTTGAGGGTTGTCTTTCTGCCCCTTCTGTGGTTTGTGATGGGCTCACCCAATCCATCAACCTGGACTTTTCCCTCATCTTCATCATGACCTTCAAGCGTGCAAGAATTATTAAGAAAAATTCCAAAACAAGAGGAAGAGTTGCCTGCTTGGAGCCAATTTAGAATATCCTCTTCTTCCTCGAAATCTATTTGGGGTTGATCCACTGATTCTAGTTCCATGCAAATGCCAACTGTTTGCATCATGCTGGTGTTTTCTTGATTATCTGGGCACTCTTCTAAATGAATCTGTATCAGCTCTTGCCCTTTCTTTTTTACCCACATAGTCTCCTTGCCCCAATCATGAATGACACTTGCATGTCTCAGCCATGGTCTTCCAATTAAGAGGGGAAATCCTCCTTCGACCTGGGGCAATCTTAAAACCACAAAATCCTTGTACTTCAAGTGGAACTTTTGGGATCACTCCCAAGGGCCTTACTTTGCTCTGATCTGCCAAAGTAACTATGTAATTTTCAGACCTTGAAGGGTGGAGTCCAATCTTTTCCATTGTATGTTCAGGCATCAAGTTAATGCCAGAACCACCATCCACAATAACTCCTTGAAATTCATGACCTTTGATAGATACTGTCAGCTGAGGACTTTTATAATCTGTAAGGGTTGCTTCCCCTACACTTTTACCTTTATGTAAAACAACAGTCTTTGCTACCAAACTTGTAGTTGAAGCCTCACCAATTATCTGCAAGAATTCTGACCTAAATTTCCCATCCATCTTTATTAAATAAAAAATACTAACCTCCTTTTTCATGGATTTGAGAAGTTGTGAAGCCTTTGATTCCTTAAGAGCCTGGTCTCCAATTGACTTACCAAACTCCTCCTGAGCCCTGTTAAATGCATGCGCAATGGCATCACTGGTACATATGGGATCTCCTTTTTGCCTTGTATCTACACATGCAGTGGCCTTGCCTTCAGATGTCTCTTTGTCTTTGTTCAATCCATCAATTCTTGGTTGTTGAGCTATATCTACTTGAGCCTTTCCTTTATTTCTAGTTTGCACTATAAAAGATTCTATCTCTTCTAACTGCACCACCCTCGTAGATGGTGATGGCTCATTGACCTGATCTAACACTTCTTCTTTGTGTACAGAAATCATTTGAATATGGGGCCCGGATGAAGAGGCTTGATTCTTAGGACAACAATTTGTATAGTGGTCTCTGGCCTCTGGGCAGTTTCTGCAAGGTGGGGCATTTTCTGGTAGAGTGCACCTACTTTGATAGTGCCCACATTCTCCACATCTGAAACAAATGATTGGCCTTCTAGGCCCATTTGCAAAGTTATTCCTCTGTCTAGGGTTGTAAGTATTACCTTGATTGGGTGCAGCAGCCATCACATTTGCTGGTGGTAGGGGTCCTCCTTGTGTCCAATATGTTGTTGCAGGCATTCCTCTTGATTGGCATTCCTGGGCCTCATGGCCAACCTACCTGCATATTTGGCAAGTCACACTTAACAGTCCAAACTCTAGCTACAAGAGAAAGACCCTATGGAGTTCTCATAACACTCTTGCCATTGATAACATCATTAGTGGCAACCTTCAGAATGATACTTGGTATAAAAAACGTTCTCTTATTGGAGGTTAAAATACATATATAGTATGTCCTTTTTTAGCGATTCTTATATCTACCTTGCTCTAGATAAGTTGTATTAACATTAGTTCTTAGTCGTCTTATCTCCTTTCAAATACTTATGGTTCCAACTTTATACTATTTCCATGTTGGAACAACCAAAAAAGAAAATAGGGTATTGTTCAACGTTTTTTGTTCATCACGATCTCCTTTGATATGTTTATTTCATAATTAACTAGAGATCTCACATGGGATTCATAACCCCCCTAGCCTTCTGATCAATGATCTTTTTGAAATTATTACCAAGTAGCAAAAAAGATTAGAGCTCCACAAGAAGATAGAGAACGGAGACCCAAAACGTGGAATGTGGTATGCTTATTTACCTTCGGGTTGAAACTTTAAAACCATTTGAATAGGGAAAATGGTTGTTTTATTTCAATCATTAACCCTCTACTAATTAATACTTGGAAAGAGGTATTTGCAGTCCTCTAAAAGGATATTTTTTGGAAAATAATGCACATGGTTCACAGATTTTCTTTCCTGGTCTTGATCCAGCTAGTATTTTAGGTTCGTTAAAAGCTTGAAACAAACTAATAGCTACCATTGCTTGATTTAAACAAGATGTTTTCTATAGATAACAACCTCACTTGAATCTTGCCTCGATAAATATCAGCTTCAATGTCTTGATCGTTTATGTGTTCTTTGTAGTGAATATTAGCTTTGATGGAGAGTGTTAATCTCCAAAAGAACAACTTATTCTTGTGATTAGAGCACCTCTATACCAAGAATAAGTCAAAACCTTCCACTCTTTAGAGGATCAACTTCTAATTATCAAAAGATGAACAAATCTGTGAAGAAGATGATACACAGAAAAGTCTGCTGCACTATTTCTTCACATTGACCTATCAAACATGTAAAGTTTTTTATGAAACTTTGTACGAATCATCTATTAGAGATTGTGCATCTCCTCCAAGTTGAATTACTTCAAAAGATTAAGTATAACTTGAGAAATCAACTTCTCAAGTTACCTATGTCAGAAACTGTCATCCAAAACAGTCGACTTTACACCTGTAACTTTTAAGACTTGGTTCTCCTTGAATAGAACCCGTTTTACAAAATGCTTCTAGACATGAGTAGCTTATCTTCCAACTTAAAGATCAAGCCCTCACTCATGCAAAACTTTAAACTGTACTAGGAGAAATGATCAAAACATTGACTTCGAAATATGCGCCTGTTTTAGGAACTAGTGAACATGCTTCACATATGAATGTTCCTACACTTAATTCACTCAGCCTGATTACAATTGGAAGCTAAAACTTTGTACAGAGGTCAAGCAACTCTCAACTTAGACTTGTACAAAAGCATTTCACAATTGACCTACTGTAGAAGGAGAACACGCAGAAACATCGGGCGCAAAACTTTTCATTTACTCAGAGAAAATACAGCTGAGTGATGAGAGCTAACTCAAATTCACTTTCCTCTATCTCATGACTTCTATCTCCCTCATTCTTGACATCTAACTATTGTCACATATGCTCTCATACATGCCCCGACTTTTCTCAAGGTATTTATAGATAATTTGTACATAATTCTTACTGAACAAAATGATCTAAGTCATCTATGACTATGCTAATGTACATTTGTGTACACTTCTCTTGTCCTCTGAATGTAATCTTCTTCCACACTTTAGGAATTGATTCTTCCTTCATCATTTGGTCTTCCAAGCCTTCAATTGGTGATTGATCTGCACCAACAGCTCCCCCTCAATCATCAATTGAGGTTTTCTCTGTCTTCTTTATACTTGCCATGTCTTTGAACCTTTGTAACTTAGGTCCATCCAAGCTCTTTGTCATCATATCTGCCACTTGTTCTTTTGTTGGAGTGTACATCACTTCAATCTCTTTATCTAGTATCTTTTCCCTCAAGAAATGATACTGAATCTCTGTATGCTTAGTCCTGGCATGAAAAACAGGGTTAGCTGCCAAATACAAAGAACTCATATTGTCTCCAAAAATTATTGGAGTACTATGATCAAACTCAAAACTCTTCATCAAGGTCTTCAACCATATCACTTCTTTTGCAGCTTCTACCATTCCCTTATACTCAGCTTCTGTGGATGATAAAGCAACTGTATGTTGCTTCTTTGAACACCAAGATACTAACTTATCTCCAACATAACATAGATATCCATGAGTAGACCTTCTATCATCTGAGTCACCTGCCCAATCTGCATCACTAAACACTTTGATTCTTGTGTCAGAAGTGAAACCATAATACAAACCTTCACTTAGGGTTCCCTTGATATATCTGAGTACCCTTTGGGCTGCAATCCAATGAGTCTTCTTTGGACAATGCATGAATTGTGACAACACACCTACTGCATATGATAGATCTGGCCTTGTCAAGGTAGCATAGATTAAACTACCTACCAAACTCTGATATTTCTTCATATCATTGAACTCTTCACCTCCATACCTGCTTAATTTATGATGCAAACTCTACAAGAGTCCTATTCCTCCTTTCTGCTACTCCATTCTGTTGAGGGGAGTACCTGCAAGTTACTTCTCTTTTGATACCTGCATTCCACAAATAATCATCAAACTCTTTTGAGAAATACTCTCCCCCTCCATCTGATCTTAACCTCTTGAGCTTTTGTCCTGTGATCCTTTCTGCATAAGCATGAAAGTGTTTGAATGTCTTGAAAACTTCTGATTTATCCTTGATTACATACAAAGTAATCCACCTGGTTGCATCATCAACAAACAACACATAATATCTGGATCCATTTATGCTATAGTCCCTTGAGGGTCCCCATACATCTGTATGAACCAATTCAAGCATATTTGAATACTTGTACCCTGATTTGTTATAAGAACTCTTATGTGCTTTACCTAATTGACAAGCTTCACACTTGTACACCATATGTTGCCCTTCAATGTTTGGCAATCCAAGCACCACCTGATTCTTTGACATCTCCTTTATAGCTCTCTCATTGAAATGACCTAGCCTTTTATGCCATAGGTCTAATTCAGATACCTTTTGACCTCCATAGGTAAACAATGCATGTCCCACATTACCTTGGACCTTGAGAGTGAACAATCTTCCTTCCTTTTTACCTGCAATTATGGTTCTATATCCCTGATTTGGATCTTGTACATAGACACCATCATTTGTGAATCTTACCTCATATCCTTTCTCCACAATTTGCCCTACACTTATCAAATTTTTAGGAATAGTAGGAACATAAAGTACCTTGCTCAGAAGTGTACTTCCATTCTTTGTCTTCACTGATCCAATGCTCTCCACTTTATGTTTGGTATTGTCACCTGTTTGAACTGTATGTCCATTCACCCTTGCTTCCATATCAGTCATCAAGGATAGATTCCCACTCAGATGGTTGCTGCACCCTGAGTCAATATAAAACACTCTTTGATCTTCTCCCATTGATTCATGAGTTGCATTCAAGATAAGAGTCATGTCATCCTTCTGATCTGATGCATAATTGTAATAGTTATTGTTGTAGGACTGAGATTGGAAGTTTCTTCCACCTCCTCTACCATATGATGTCCTACCTCCTCTTCCTCTGTAATTGCCTCTTTGGTTTCTGCCTCCTCTACCTCTTTGACTATAATTCTGATTATTGCTTCCACCATTTTGATTATTATACCAACAATCATTTGCCAAATGATTTGTTCTGCCACAAATCCAACAAGCTTTAGCATTATCTTTGTTCTTACCTCTCTTCCTTTACCTCTGAAATTTGTCTTCCTTTTTGTGAAGTTAGCTTGATTTGAATTCCCTTCATCATCATTTGATTGCTTTCCCTTGCCATTCTTTTTCTTGTCCTTGGAGTACATGGCTTGACTTGTACTTCTATCATTGTCTCCTTTAAGATCCTGCTCAAAGGTTAGCATGTGTCCTAGCAATTGATTAAGATCAGGAGTAAAGTGATCAAGTGACAATTCTATGGACAAGATAAAAGGCTTCCACTTCTCATCACCTCTTAGACCTGTAAGTATTTGTCTTACCAACTTTTCTTCTTCAATATCTTCATCCACTGCTCCCAAGCTATCTGCAATATCTTTCATCCTTGCCACATAATCTGAAATTGATTGTGAGCTCTTCTTCTTGAAAGTTGTGAACTTAGCCCATAGTGAGGACTTCCTAGACTTAGTTGTATTTTGGAAATGCTCTTCCAAGGCACTCCAAACATCTGTAGCACTTTCCAAACCTCTGATGTGAGGTAGAAGGTAATCATTTACAGACATGTAGATGATGCTCCTTGCTTGAGCATCCTTTCTCATCCAAGTCTTCAACATTGCAAGTTCTTCTCTAGTAGGAATACTTGGATCTGCAAACTCTGGTTTTTCTTCATCTCCTGTAATAAATGATATAAGATCTTTGCTCATGAGGTGTGCTTCCATCCTCATGGACCATGCTGGATAGTTCTCCCTATCTAGCTTATCAATCTGCAAGCTTTCTCCCATCTTGTGTCCACCTGTGTATTAAAATCTTCAAGCTTTACAAACAATGTATGTACCTTTACTTCGAATTGAACTCCTTTTGCCTTTCTTGATGTCAAATAGTCTTCTCCTCAAGCTTTGACTCCAAGCTTTCACTTCTTAGTCCTTCAAGTGTTGAATTTCTTGAATCTGCAGCAGTCAGGATCCTCCTTTCTTCAAATTGATGTCTCCTGCTCTGATACCACTGATGGAGAGTGTTAATCTCCAAAAGAACAACTTATTCTTGTGATTAGAGCACCTCTATACCAAGAATAAGTCAAAACCTTCCACTCTTTAGAGGATCAACTTCTAATTATCAAAAGATGAACAAATCTGTGAAGAAGATGATACACAGAAAAGTCTGCTGCACTATTTCTTCACATTGACCTATCAAACATGTAAAGTTTTTTATGAAACTTTGTACGAATCATCTATTAGAGATTGCGCATCTCCTCCAAGTTGAATTACTTCAAAAGATTAAGTATAACTTGAGAAATCAACTTCTCAAGTTACCTATGTCAGAAACTGTCATCCAAAACAGTCGACTTTACACCTGTAACTTTTAAGACTTGGTTCTCCTTGAATAGAACCCGTTTTACAAAATGCTTCTAGACATGAGTAGCTTATCTTCCAACTTAAAGATCAAGCCCTCACTCATGCAAAACTTTAAACTGTACTAGGAGAAATGATCAAAACATTGACTTCGAAATATGCGCCTGTTTTAGGAACTAGTGAACATGCTTCACATATGAATGTTCCTACACTTAATTCACTCAGCCTGATTACAATTGGAAGCTAAAACTTTGTACAGAGGTCAAGCAACTCTCAACTTAGACTTGTACAAAAGCATTTCACAATTGACCTACTGTAGAAGGAGAACACGCAGAAACATCGGGCGCAAAACTTTTCATTTACTCAGAGAAAATACAGCTGAGTGATGAGAGCTAACTCAAATTCACTTTCCTCTATCTCATGACTTCTATCTCCCTCATTCTTGACATCTAACTATTGTCACATATGCTCTCATACATGCCCCGACTTTTCTCAAGGTATTTATAGATAATTTGTACATAATTCTTACTGAACAAAATGATCTAAGTCATCTATGACTATGCTAATGTACATTTGTGTACACTTCTCTTGTCCTCTGAATGTAATCTTCTTCCACACTTTAGGAATTGATTCTTCCTTCATCATTTGGTCTTCCAAGCCTTCAATTGGTGATTGATCTGCACCAACAAGCTTATCAATGATACTCTGAAATTTCTTTAATGAGCTAATACCCTTCTCAAAGTTCAATTCTACAAGAGCAGGAATAAGTAGTTACCATTACGGATTTTAGTCTCTTCAGCACATGAGAGGCACCTCCCTTTGAAATGTTCATTGGCTTCTCTGCGACTTATGGATGATCTTAGCATGAGATCCTCTCCTTACCTTCTCGACTTCATCATATTGTAAAGAGTAGACGCATGTTATGACTTCCCAGCAACAGAAGAATCCATAGCCATGCTCTTCTCCGTTGTAGACATCCCCTTCATGGAGTAACTTGGATAACTTTGCTCCAAACCGACATGATACATCTGTAGAGCGACGACTCCTTGCCAGTTAGCAGACCCATTCAGGAGAGCCATGCAGAACCGTTCACCTCCTAAACGGGAAGCACCAAAATACTCTACGTCGAGGCACGTAGCACAAGCGACAAAAGACTGCAAAAGGAGAGGCAACCTCTCATGGCGCATCATCATCCATAGAAGCATCCACAGGACCACAAAGGAAACCTTGGAAATGTGAACGAGAATTCCGAGACCTTCCGACTTCCCCATCGACTCTTGTCTCGACGCTCGACTCATTATATGTCTACAGTCTTCAGTGTTTTGTCTCTTAGACGAACGTGTGGGACTCGCCGCTCCCTATGACGTAAGAAATACCAAGCCGTGCGACACGCTGTCCATGCAGGCTGCAGCAAGCTGCTGGACACGAGTGCCGACAGGCGAAATGGAACCATAGCGTCAGTCACTCATTGTCACTGAAGAAATACTGAAAGAACAAGCAGCCCAGTGTTTGGACGCGAAGCAAATGAATACCAAAAGCATAGAAGCAGTAAGAAGCATAAAAGCAGTAAGAGATTCCCTTATGCCACATGAGAACACACTTTTTGGTCTCAATTAGGGGGTGCCAAACAGACATGAACTTTAGTTCCCATCGAAGTTTGGTCCAAGAAAGGCACCACCTCTTGTTGAGGTGTGATGAACATCTAAGTTCTCTTTGAAGTTGGGTATTCTGGATATTCTCTTACCATTGCTCCATTTGAGGCCCTCAAGGCAAGGAAGATCCTTGGGTATTCTGGATATTCTCTTACCATTGCTCCATTTGAGGCCCTCAAGGCAAGGAAGATCCATTTGAGGCCCTCAAGTTTGGAGGGAGCGACTCCTGTATCTCCTCGAAAACAACAAGTTGAAACCATGAGGGTGATTTATCCACCTCATTTGTAATGCCCTCTATCTTGCCACACTCGTCCCTGCATTGTGGGATTTGGGTGGTCCCATGGGCACTAGTCCCACTCAATTGTAACTTTTCTTCTTTACTTTAATTAAAGTCCGGGAGAATAGGCTAAGGCCGAACTTTCTTTATAAAAAAAAAGAAAGCAGTAAGAGAAATGCCGCATGGCATGGATGAAATTGGGGTAGAGTTTGGTGACTGTGTTGACTGTGTGGACTGCATTGGACTCCGTCGAACTACTTGGCTGAGCGCGACTCCGTTGATTTCATGGACTACGATCGATTCCATGGATGGACCCAATCTGCTCTGTGCGACTTCTGATGTTCAGGCTATCTCTCCCCGTGCTCTATCTTAGTAAGCCTTCGAGCTCTGTAATCTCGAGGGTATTGTGCGTTTAACCTCTGTTTTATGCCACATGCCCATAGGGATCCCATGGACACTAATAATTGCACTTTTACTTGGGATACCATGGATACTAATAAGTGGACTTTTACTTGTACTTCCATTCAATTCAAGCTGATCGAGGTGAGTACGGCCTAGGCCTAAGACCGAAAACCTTTTAATTGTGATTCGTGAAGGCAGGTGGAATCACCTTGCAAAGTCATAACTTGATAAACTATCTTGCATTTTTATCACCATAAAAGTGGATATGTCTTTGCACAGGCGTACATGTGCAAATCCTCTCAACCTTGTTAGTAGAGGGTTTGCCTAAGAAAAACTTCATGCCTCTTTCAGAGAGAGTAAACGAATCACTGTTAGATGGAGGGCTCTTGGGAAGCAGGGATATAATAGAGCTCACATGTGTTGCAAAGTCGATCACATAACACGAGTTACTAGAGGCTAGTCACATTTTCTTTTCATTTTTTGAGAAACAAAGCAAAAAGAATGAAATTATTGATAAGTTGTTACAATGGAGGCCATGAAACTAAAGCATGGTCAAGGCCATAGTCATTGTGGTCAGTCAATACGATTCAAGGACCTAGTATTAGGAGGATTGGAAATGATAATCGACTAAATATTAGAGCAGGGGCATACCAAAAACTTTCATGTCCTTCATTCCTAGCACTAATGATCAAGTATCAGTTTCTTCAAGTGCCTTGAATTCGTCCTCGATGGCTTCATTCCATTCCCTGGATGTGTTTAAATCTTTAAAAGAGTTAGGTTCTTTCCAAGCTATAACTTGACTCATGTAGGCATAGTGTCTTCCAATGAATGAATCATAAGTTAACCTTTGAATAGGATATTCAGCCCTATTGGATGACCTTAACTCACCCTTATGTGGTAGAAATCTCCTCCTCCTTGTTTTATATTCTTTAAATCCTGGAGTTTCTGATTTCTCCATATCTTCCACTTGTAGAGTCCATTCTACCCATTGATGGCCTTCATTATTTGTCTTTTCCTTTCCTTTGTTGTTTCCTTCACTTGAATAACCTTCATTCCTTGTCCTACCTTGGCAAATCTGATGTAGTACTCCCTCTCATGGTGTGGTTGAAGTGGTTGGACCACTTACCTCCATGCTTTGTTTTTGCTCTTTGAACTTCTTCTCGGCTTGAATATGCATCTTCAACATATAACACATCTTTGCTACCAACAGGTCATCAAATATTACATACCTAGAAACCTTCAGCTATTTTCTGCTAGGTTTATAACATATCAAACCCTTTTTATCTAAAGAATACCCAAGAAATATTCACCTATCTGCCTTTGTGTCTAACTTGTGTCTCAATTTTTGAGGTATGTGAACATAACACACACAACCCAATGCATTGAGATGTGAAAAGGTTGGGTTTCTTACCACTCTAAGCATCATAAGGTGTAATTCAATGTACTCCTGGGGTTGGAAACCTATGCATAATGTATATGTCTTTATTTGTTGCATTAGCCCAATACGAATTAGGTACATTCATTTTATTTAACACAACTCTAGACACTTGTGCTATGTATATGTTCTTCCTCTTTGCCACCCCATTTTGTTTAGTTATATGCTTGCAAATGAACTGCCTTTTGATGCCATGTTCATGTAGAAAATCTTAAAAAGATCCTTTGATAAATTTTGTCCCCCTTCATCTGATCAGAGAGTCATTATATACTTCCATGTCTCCTCTTCCACTAGATTTTTCAGCCTTTTGAAGTGGTAAAACACCTTTGACTTTTTCTTCATGCAATACATCCCCAAAAACTTTGAATGATTATCTAGAAATATGACACAATATCTATTACCTTATATGTGGGTCCCCATGCATCTATGTGTATGATATTCAACATATTGTTGCGCACATGTGCTCCCTTCTTGAATGGAAATCTGCATTGTTTCCCTAACTGACAAGGATGGAACAAATCCCGTTATTTGCATGTCACTCATCCTTTGTAAGTTTCCATTGCCAATTCTTTCCTCTGATAAGTCGATCTCTGCAATTTGTTTATTTCCAATTGACAAGTACACAATCTGAGGGGTTGATGGCCTTACCTCCATGGTCTTCCTTGCTTCTCTCCCTTTGCTATAAGCTTGTAGTCATGTGGGATCTTCAAAAAAACATGTTTGATCATTGAACCTCAACTCATAACCTCTTTCAACCATTTGACCTATTGAAACCAAGTTCTTAGTGATGTTTAGCACATATAACAGATCCTTCAACACCTTGGAGATTTGAGATCAATTCAATGAACATCACATGTATAATCTTGTGAGCAGTTTCATCTCCTATCTTTTCATGTCCTTGAGTGATGGGTGAGTGTAAGTTAAAAAAAAACATATTTATTTCAACTCATATGTTTGCTACAACCACTATCTATGTACCATGTAAAATCTGAATTAACAATTTCACTTGAACCTACATCATAAGAAAGTTCTCATTTTTCAAATTTGTTGAAGTACTAGCATAATTACCTTGGCTCCTTTTGTATCCTTGATTGTCTCCACCATTGGACCAATAATTGTTGGGATATTAAGCTCAACATGTGATGATCCAAGATGACACATATCATTTTTCATTTCTCTGGTATGTATAGTGGTCACGTTTGTATATGTCAAGGACACTTCATTGAGCTTTATTAGATTTATCTACCAAGATTGATGTCATATTTGTTTCTTGCCAGCTCACTCATTCATGGGCAATAGGTTTTTTCTTATGTAGTGTTCTTTATATATTTCACTTGTTGTACTCTTGTTTTTAAGTCATTCTTGTACATTCCTTTTATGTAATAGAAGAAGAAAAAGAAGATCCTTCTTCCTTGCCTCAATCTATGTGTGTGCTTCTCTTTGATTGTAAGAGTGTGTGTGTGAGCTCTCTTCCTTATCTCCTTCCTCGTGACAATAATCTCCTTCCTTATCAGATCGAGGTTTTGGAGCCATCTCGACCTTTGTTTTGAGCTCGCAAGGTGGGGCCCATAGGAAAACCTAGTCAGTTTGCAAAATTGTAACTTGCATCATGTTTGGAAAAACTCATATATTCTAGATCCGAAATTTCAAGCGATTTTGTGTATTGTTGATACACGAAAACTTTGTTTTTCTAAGATCGAACTATCACGCCATAGTGCGATAATGTTCAAGCAGAAGTGCTACTTCCATGCTTGGAAAAATTCCTTGATGGGAAAAGGCTACTGGAAGTACATCAAAGGAGAGAACAAAAATGCTCCGTAGTTACTAGATAGTATTCGGACTATAGACCAGTTAAGAGCGTATGAAGAATGAAATAAAGGAGCAAGAAAGGTAATGTATTGGCTATTTGTTCGCATACAGGATAGCATGATTGACCAGATAGAGGATGCCAAGGTTCCGATAGAGGCTTGGAACAGTTTGGTCACATTGTACGAAATCAGTACAAAGGCACGAAAATTGCAACTCAAGAACAAGTTGCATGCAATGTAGAAAAAAAGGCATGTCGGTAAGTGACTACACTCTAAAAATGGAAAGCATATGTGAGTCACTTCCATTTATTGGTGGGAATGTAGATGATGATGATGATAAGGTGGAAGTGTGCCTTCGTGGTTTAGGAGCTACATATAAGCACTTGAGGACTTCCTTGAAATGAATGCAGCCATGTTTGCAAAAGGTGCAAGTGTTATTGCTGATATAGAGATCTGGCATAAACAAATTGGACATGCAAATTTGCAGAGGCTGAAACCGATGCACTCAAAGGAGATTATCAATGGACTACCATATTTCAAGGTTGCAGAGATGCAAAAGGTATGTGCATCATGTCAATTTGGAAAACAATCAAGAGCATTATTTCCACATGATAAGCATGTTAGTGAGAACATGCTAGAAATAGTGCATACAGTTGTTTGGGGTCCTACAAAGACCACATCTATGGGTGGTTGCAAGCTTTATGTTACTTTCATTGATGACCATACACGAAAAGTATGGGTATATTTCTTGAAAGAGAAGAGTGAGGTATTCACTCACTTCTAGAATTTTAAAGCTTTGGTGGTAAAGCACACATGGAAGTATATTCAGACATTAATATCTAATGGAGGAGGTTAATACTTGTCAAATGAGTTCAACAAATTTCTTAAAATTCATGGAATTTGAGATCAGTTTTCATGCAAGTACACACCACAACAGAATGGTGTTGCTGAATGAAAAAATAGACATATTACAGAAATAGCAAGAGCCTTGATGGTTAGAAGAATATGCCTCATTGTTATTGGGTAGAAGCTGTGCATACTCTATATATATCATGAACAGAACTACGACTGCTACTATACATCAAGTTACACATGAAGAGAAGTTTAGAGGTAAAAAGCCAAACTTATCACGTATGAAAGTATTTCGCTATATTGCATATGTACATGTTCTAGATCAGTTGAGAACGAAGCTTGATCCAAAAGTAGAAAATGGTATCTTGATTGGATACTCCCTTGAACAAAAGGGATATAAATGTTATAACCCACTCACACGATAGGTGAAGGTGAGCAGAGATGTGGTATTTGATGAAATGTCAATCTTCTATGCAGATGCCAAAGATGGTCTTAATGTTGAATCAAATGACAAAGAAAATGCTAAAAAATCAAGTGCAAATATGAAGTTTTGAGTGGACTAGATGCATCACCAAGCAATAGTACCAACTTAGTCCAACAAATTCCTAAAATACATCCAACAAAGGTAAAGAAAAGCTTTCTGCTAGTAGTAATCATGTGCAGGTTTTGAAGATGTTGATGGAGATTCAAGCGGTTCAAAAAAGAGTCTTGATGAGGAACTTGGATTGCCCTCTGTGAAAACTCTATGAGTAAGAAAGGAACATGCAGATGATACAAGGAGAAGTGACCTAGGACCAAGAAGATCTTGGAGGATGTGGAATTTAGTGCAATGATTGACACATAATGGAATTTAGTGCAATGATTGACACATAATAGTTACATGGCTCGTCATTGTGCCTACATGACAAAGGTAATACAAGATGCTAAGCCTTCTTGTTGTGAAGATGCAATTGGAAATGCAAATTGGGAAAAAGCTATGGATGAGGAGATGGCTGCACTTTTTGGAAATGAAACATGGAAGTTGGTTCCATTGCCCCAATGAGGAAAGAAACCAATAGCCTGCAAGTGGGTTTACAAGGTAAAGAACAATGCTGATGGTAGCATAAGCAGGTACAAAGCACGATTGGCAGCAAAAGGATATGCATAAACATATGGAATTGATTATAAGGAAACATTCAACCCTGTAGCTAAAATGTCTATTGTTGGAACATTTGTTGCATTAACTACAGCAAAAGGATGGACTTTGCATCAGATGGATGTGAAGAATGCTTTCCTACATGGTGAGTTACAGGAAGAAGTATATATGCACCAACCACAAGGATATGAAGATTCAAAGCATCTAAAATATGTTTGCAAGTTGCAAAAGGATTTGTATGGGCTTAAGCAAGATCCTCATGCATGGCATGATATAGAATTCTTTTCAGCACACCACTGAAGGAAAACTTTTTGTTCTATGTATTTCCTATTAATTAGAGTACTCCAAGACATTACACATCATGAAAAATTCAACCCTTTTCATAAGTTATTTATTTTCCATATGCAAAGGTTGTCTAACTATCGGTAGTAATAAGAATCAAACTAATGAGATATAGAGATATACCGCCATGAAAAGTGAAATTTCCTCCATTATCTAAGCTGGAAGATTCTATTGAAAAATGGTAAAAAATGATGCTTTTTCTAAGAATTTCTTTATGCAATCTGGAGCATATACGGACAAATATTCTATCAGATGATGTATATTTTACCTAAAGTGTCAATTTTTTTCTCATGAGTTCATTTTGCTTCATTCCTTTGATGTGAAAAAGCATCACACTAATTTCTAGACATGCCAAATCAATATAGACTTTATAATAGAGAAAATTTTATAAGTAGTGAATTGAGTGAAAAATGTATAGATTTGGGTTTTATATCAGACTCAGACGTGAATGAAACTATGCTATTGTAATTCAGATTTATGCCTACCATGCCGAGAAATAGAACTACGTCAATGAGGATAGCCACTCACAAGTACACTAAGAGAACCACTATTCACGGCTTTGCACACCCAAACTAGATTCTAAAATCCTCCTAAGGCAAGTTACCTAACTCAATGTGCTCACTCCTATTGTGAGAACTAATGCCTATAAGATGTTACTTGTTGCCTTCATTAGGCATGAGCACAGAGACCACTGTTCACTTTTGGAGCAATTTCTCTCAGAATATGTAGAGTTTGGAGACAAGCTTTTTGAAAACCATAGGAGACAATAACAGCCCTCTAACAAACCAAAAATTACAATAAATGAGTACAATTTGACAAGGAAGCTCTACCAAGACCCAGAGCTATCTAGCTCCTACACATACACATACATTTGTGAGCTAACTATGGCTAGCCAATGTCTACACAAATCACCCAAGCAAGTTAGGGGCTTGCTAAGCAAGGGATCTACTACCTTATTCGAATCATACGAGAACACACACAAAGGAGATCATCCATTAAAAGTACAATGTGTATATATAAAAACTTGCAAAAATTCCCTAGATGATAGGAGCTCTTTCCCTAAATTATACGCTTTATCACACCTAAGTGTGATAGATGGCTTTTGACTCTTATGAGCGGGCTCTCAAATTAAAATTTGAAGTTGATTCTCTGTGCTTTATGTCTTGCTTCCCATTGCAACTGTATAACGAAGGGCATAGCACCCATGGGACCCCCTTTATCCCACAAGAACAAGGGTTTACATAGCTCGATTAAACGACGGTCACAACTACCATAGGACAAAGTAAGTGGTGGCACATCAACCACATGATACATCATTTCAAGTTAACATGCCCCTCACAAATGCTGCCAACAAGAGTTGAACCCTAGTTCCCCACTCAAGAGGCGAGAGGTCCAACCACCCGGACAGCGGCCTTGGACAACGTCAAAAAGGATCAATTTAATATACTTCTTTTTCTTTCGACAACGGCAAAGAGAGTGTGTTTAAAATACTTCTTTTTCTTTCTTTTCCGCATTTGAACGACCTCAAGGACCTCCATTGCTGTAGATACAACACACGGATAAATTCGTTCATAGCAAAGCATCTATGCACGAACAATGAAGAAACCAAAATGCTTACAAAGTGCAAGAAAGCTACACAGATATAAGCTTCAGGACTAGAGAAGGAAGTTAAAAGCCATTGAAAGAGGTGTCTATAACTTTGGCATAATGGATGGAATCGTCGCCTTTGGGGTGGGGCAGGAGAGTTCAACCCGTGGACACAACTAACACCTTCCCTTCATTGGAGGGATGATTTGTGTTCAAGCATCCATTGAAATCCGGCCTATCGACAAGTTGTTGACCCCGACATTTCGACACCCATTGTAACTGCTCTTTGGGCATGAAAACCTTGCTTGAGTCTTTTGAGCTTGTCAAACTAGTCACTTTGTTTAACTTTAGGGAAATCCCTTCTCAAAACCTACCCTAGTGGGCCTTGAGGCTCTCTAATTTCGATCATGTTGGGCATCTAACCCCCCCTTTGTGAGTAGGGGGTCCTGTGTGTAGTAAACATGTTGTCACTTGTCATTTGCACAAATTAAAAACTATTTGAAAGATAGGCATCACGCCAAACTTTGATAAAAAATAGAAAATTATGTTATGTATAACGTTCATGTAACCAAGATGGTGGTAGCGCATGCCCCCTCATGACATCTTGAACTGTATTCCTTGATTTATGCGTGAAGAGACTATCAGCTTTTCAGAGTTATCTTCTAGTTCGTCATTATTTTGATTTGTGGGGAGGGGGAGAGGAGCGATAGGCTGAAAAACCTTCCCACCTTCGCATATTTGTTTCGCCTTCTCGTTTGTTAGGTCTAAATTTCATCTATTCCCACCGGATGGTAAGCCAACCTCAAAGCACCTTTAGTGAAGAAGGAGAAATATACAAATGCTCCTCTTGCAAACATAAAGAACCCTCATTTTCATTCACTTCATGGAAACCTTTAAAGAGCTAAAGAAGTGTTCATTTGTATTTGATAGGACCATATATCTTGGAAAAACACCTTTACCAAAAACGATACCAAGGTTGCGCCACCAATACGTTTGGTGATGGGAGAATGTACAACTTCCCTATGCAGCCTTGACGCATAGATGGCCTCACAAGTACACTAAGAGAACCACTATTCACTCAAATGAATGATTCGATGACATCTTGACAATTATATCCAAGATCCTTTGCACACCTAGATTCTAAAATCGTTCTAAGGCAAGTTACCTGACTCAAAGTGCTCACTCCTATTGTCAGAACTAATGCCTATAAGACATGTTAGTTTTTACCTTCACTAGGCATGAACATGGAGACCACTGTTCACTTCTGGAGCAATTTCTCTCAAAATATGTAGAGTTTGGACACGAGATTTTTGAAAAGCATAGTAGACAATAATAGCTTTCTAACAAACCAAAAATTACAAGAAATGAATACAATTTGATAAGGAGGCTCTGCCAAGACCTAGAGCTATGTAGCTCCTACACGTACACATAAATTTGTGAGCTAACTATGGCTACCCAATGTCTACACAAATCACCCAAGCAAGTAGGGGGCTTGCTAAGCAAGGGGTCTACTAGCTTATTCAAATCACACGAGAGCACGCACAAAGGAGATCATCCATTAAAAGTGCAATGTGTATATATAAAAACTTGCAAAAATTCCCTAGATGATAGAAGCTATTTCCCTAAATTATAGCATTTATCACACCTAAGTGTGATACATGGCTTTTGACTCTTATAAGGGGGCTCTCAAATTCAAATTTGACGTTGAGTCTCTGTTCTTTATGTCTTGCTTCCCAATGCTACAATTCACATCCATGCAAAAATCCAAAAAGCTCCTAAGGGTGGGGCTTGAATTTCAACATTCCTCCTTAAGCTTCAACCTCCAACTCTTCATCCTGTCTCCAACAATCCAATGCCTTTCTTGAACATTGTAAGCTCGATTGAGTCCAATGCTTTTGTGAACATGTCAACATAGTAATCCTTGGTACTCACTTGCTGCACTTGAACCTCCTAGGCCAACACTTTCTCTTTGATGTAGTGATCATGTACTTCCATGTGAAGTTTTGTATTCACCTTTTGTGGAAGATAGGGCAACTATATGTTTCTTGTTTGCCATCCAAGAGGTGTTCTTCTTGATAAACATTACTATATATCCACTTGTAGTCCTCCTATTTTCTTTGGATCCAAACCAAGCAGCATGTGTAATGCTTTCACCTACAAATAATCTTCAAAAGGATAGAATCGACCTTCATTTAATGTACCCTTAAGATATTTGAGAACTCATTTGGTTGCAAGTAGATGAGGAACCCTATGTGAATGCATGAATTGTGCTAGCACGCCAACTGTATATGCTAGGCCACACCTCATGATGGTGGAAAAATCCAATGCACCCACTATAGACGTGTACAAAAGCAAATCCTAAACTTCAACACCTTCCATCGAAGTCAATTTTATATTTATCTTGACTAGGTTTCTCAATGGTTTGCATCCTATGAGCTCATACTTCTTCAATACATCCAATATGTACTTTCTTTGCATAAGAAAAATACCATTGCCCTTGTATATGACTTCAATACCTAAGAAATACCTTAGATCTCCAAGGTTTGAGATCTTTAACTCATTCCCAAGATTCTCTTTGATATTCCTAATAACAGCAAGTCGTAACAAATGAGAACTATGTCGTAAAAAGAGAACATCCTCTTCAAAAATCAAGCAAATTTCCATGTATGTTTGAGATTTTTTTATACTAGTATACATATATTTCAAAAATGAAGTGAAAACATGTGATTTTTTGACATTTTTTTGTCATTTTTTCATTAAAAAAGAGCTCAAAATGTAGTCAAAATCTCACTGGGTAAGATGTTGACATGTCCAAAATCTATATGATAAGACATTGACATGCCCAAAATCTACATGATAAGACATTGACATGTCTAAAATCTATATAAAGAATGTAAAACTGAATAATTCTTATACAAAAGTCAACATTTAAGACATATTTTCAATGGGTGGATATCCGATTGTTATTCAAAATTGCTATGAAACATGGTTTTGTTAAGGAGACTACTTTGAGGCATTTACATAAGCACTAAAAATGTTATACAGTTTCAATGCAACTCACAGCTATGTCGATCTATGTCTACACCCTCATCATCTGATGCACTTGATTCAATCTCATATTGTTGAGAGCTCTCTTCTTCTTCTTCTATATCCACAAGAGCTCTATCTTCATCCACGTACATACCAAATTCTACAAGATGATGCACAAATCTTCTTGTTTGCCTATGATTTATTGTGCCACATACATCTGAAAGCTTTTGCTTTATCATATTGATGGTTGCTTTCCTCAAGTGACCTATCTTTCTCAAGTAAAAATCATAAACAAGAATATCTACATCATCCATTTTAAGAGTGGATGTGCTTCGAATATTCTTTTTCTTTTCTGAGCATGTTCGTTTAGTATCACACACCATTTCTAAGTTATATTTACCTCTGAATGCATTATTACTTTTAGTGTAATACCAATGCACCATCAAAGACTCTATTCTTCTCTGATCAATATCTTTCATGACCTCTAAAAACTTTGCAATCCAAAATGGTCTAGTAGCCTCATCACCATCAGCAAGTACTGCAATAAGTGTTCCAACATTTATCTCTATTAAATTTCCTTGCCATCTTGCTTCTGCCTATTTTGTCATCCTTGGGCCTAGATAAATATTTCTTTTTGGTGGATGTATAAAACTTTGAGGTGCATCTACATTACATGCTTGAGCCACATTCACTGATCTTTGTGTACAAAAATCCCATGTGAATGGAACATCAACTGGCCAATGACCTACAGTCGTATACTTTATAATCTCTTCTTGATGATTGAAAAAGTCATCCCAGCAAGATACATCTTGATCTCAAGCATATTTTTTTGCACGCTCAATATGTCTCTTCTTTTCAATGAGTGCATGCATCCAACTTTTACTTTGATCAACCACATTTCCACATCTTTCTATATTGTTTTTATGTTCATATGGTGATTGTTCTGCACCATACACACATAAATTAGGCACCTGCAACAGGAATCTACATCCCTCTTTAGGCTCCCACCCAGGAGAAGATGATACTGCTTTGCAAATAAAAGGGTTATGTCATCAACTCTCCTCATCAAGAATACATGGTTGAAACTAATATTCTACAATGGAGCCAAAACCTTACCACTATTATCAAGGCCCATTGAGCAAAAGTGCTTAAAGTTATAAGTTTGTGTGAGGTGTTGAACTTCTAGTTTTGGAGTATATACTTCTGAAATCAGCTCACATAAACTCCGAAGAGTAAAAGCATTGTTACGTGCCAACTTCTTAGAGAACGTACTGAACATTTGGTGAATGTGATCATGAGTGTGCCCAGCCAGAAGGAAATTTACCTTAACCTTCTGAAATACCTATTTACCAACAAGCATGCATAAATATCCAAACACTATTGAATTTTTATTCTCTCTTGTAGTATTATCAAGTTGCAAACATAGAGTTGGTGGCAAAAGACCCTTCCATGATTGCAAAACCCGATGAATGACAATAATTGTAAGGTTTGAATCATTATGCACATTCAGATATGTGAAGAAAACCTTGGACATTACAGTTCCATAAAGCACCAACCAAATGCATTTGCACAAGGACTTCATCTGCAATGTCCTTAGGGATGTGATAAAAATGTGGCAAACGAGTCTTTTTCTATCCATACCATCGATCAACAAACACATATAACGCTCCAAATTTCTGAGTGCTTTACTTCGATGATGAATTGCTTTCTTTCTCTCTAAAGTTCGACTCTCATGATGGTTGTTTAAAAGGTTTTTAAAATTATCTTTTTTTTGTGGTGTTGTAGCCCCCTTTGCCATGTTTTTCAAAGTGGTGTTAACTGAACATTCACTATTCTAGCTTTACGAGGAATAGACACATTGTTAAACTCTTGCTTCCATAATCAAGTAAAGTAATGATACAACACATACTTCTCATTTCTATTTTTCATGTCTTCTCTATATATTTGAAATACCTCTCAACGAGTAAAGTTATCTGACAAGTGCAACCTTCTAGTTGTGGGCATAACCTCACAATGCAAGCTAAAATAGTTCATCATCCAATTCATTGCATGACGTCCAATAGATCCTTTGGTCCCAACATGGAACGTATCCAAAATGAGATCCCCATTCATAAGCCCATGTTGAACCCTATGTATTCTAAGATTTCCCACACCCATTGCAATTTTAAATGCAGCCCTACAACATCGCATCCCTTGACTGAAGAAATATTCAAAAGAAACATGTGTTACTGGCATGTTATCCTCAATCATTTGCATGTGAGAAACAAGGTATATATCCTGCCTTTCACTATCTAAATGGAGGAATTTCTCTCTTAGGTGCTTTAGTTTCTTCATTCCTAAATTGTACAAACATTTCAAACCACAACAATGCTTCACAATATCCAATGCAATATGTCTATCTGAAGCAAGAAATTTAAATATTTTTTGACTTACTTCACAAGGCCTTCTTTTAAAATGTAGATTGAGCATGTTTTTCCTTTCCTTTGCTCCAAATACACTTGATTGAGAAGGGAGATCAATGGCTGGATCAGATGGGAGATCAAGAGATGCATTTGGTTGAGCATCATTGCACTGCAAATTGGATACGTTAGATGACTCAACAAAAAACATAGAATGATGATCAACACATTCTAAACTATGGAGATCATCACTTATGAGGAAAGGGCCAACTAAGAACAATGAATTTGAAAATGTATCAATATGAGTAGAGGAAGCTGATGCCCAAGCATCCACTGAAAATCTTAAGCTCATGTTCACTTACTTCAAAAATGAATGAAGATGAATTACCTTTTTAAATGAGTAGAAGTCCAAGATCAAGTGAAAATTTCACATCAAATGTCACATTAACTAGATATGAAATCAAAAGTTCATTAAAGTACATTAAAGTGCATTAAACATGAAATTACATTAAATTACTTAAAGCCTCACATTAAAGTACTTAATTACTCAAATATACATGATTGATGTTTTCAAACTAATAAGGGAACCAAAGATTTGATTCTCTTTTGAATGTACTGGTGATGAGATACACTATGAAGTGTGTCCCCATCAAGTAATGTGTTCATTGATGCTGATAAGATTGGTAGGAAAGAGCACACAAAGGATTTCACAAACCTGTTACTTCTATGTGGTTGGCTTCGATTATTTGAATTACTCTAAACTTCAAATTGATTGCATTTTGACTTTTTCAAGCATTGAAATCTCAAAATTTGATGAGCAGGATGATATTTAGAATTTATATATCAATATGTAGATGTCATCCAAGGATTTCATATATCAATGTCTAGAATGATTTGTTCAAATTGTCATCGAAGAACTTGTTAAAGTATGCTTTAGCGAATGTGTACATGTCCTTTCCACAATACAATAAACGGGATCTAGTAAGACTTTAGTGAACAACAAACAAAGCAAAGAAAAGGTAAAAAATGTGATTTCACTAGGTGGCATGCAAGCGGCCTCAAATTTGTGAATGGGATGGCAATTCATGATGGAAGATAAGTGAGCATTTCATATGAATATGTATGAGTTATGATAATTTGGACGGTTTATTAACATTACCAAACAAAAGGAGTCATGCAATTATTATGTTCTTGGTGTCATAGACTGACTACAAGGAAAGTTGGGTGGCAACTTTGCTTTACTCTCATCTTTTTGTTACAAGAAGAATGGAAAAATGCACTTGTTCTGGAAATAAATGGGAATTTGCCACATGGATCTCATTTTGTGGGTTGGGAAATGAGAGTTGATCTACCAGATCTTGAAAAAAGGAGTTCACCAAGAAGAAAAGATGGAGGAGGACTTTTTCCACTCACACAAGGACAGATGTACCCTTTCCATTTTAGATTAAAATGATGAAGAATGGATCCTAGTTAGATCAGTTGATTGATCTAGTTAGAAATTGTATTGATTCAGTTAGATGCAGTTAGTCTCTAGTTCAAGTAACCCAATTGTCTATAAATAGCACAGGAGTAGATCATTCTCATTTCCAAAATCTACGAGCGAGAGAGAGCAATCAAGCACATACAGCAAAAGTGCACAAAGCTCAGCAAACCAGCAAGGAAACTCTGATGGAGAAGAAGAATGTTGGCAAGAGCACCTAGAGGTAGAGAAAATCACACCAAAAAAAGGACTCCTAAAAGATTCCCTTTTATGTTTTAGGAAATAGTATGTCTTAGCAATTTTTATTTTTCTATGCTCATGAAGTCTCGATCCATTGAGGATCTAAGTCGATGTCAGGCATCGACGTTTAGGTGCAAGTCGATGCCAGGCATCGACTTTAAGGTGCAAGTCGATGCCAGACATTGACTTGCACCTTACAGGCGATGCTTGGCATCGACTTTGCACCCTAAAGTCGATGCT